>JAGKQL010003132.1:0-25497 GCA_018398635.1 Cyprinodon brontotheroides | reverse complement strand
TGGCTGGTTCCTGGCTGGTTCTTGGCTGGTCCTTGGCTGGTTCTTGGCTGGTCCTTGGCTGGTTCCTTGGCTGGTTCATGGCTGGTCCTTGGTTGGTCCTTGGTTGGTCCTTGACTGGTTCTTGGCTGGTTCTTGGCTGGTCCTTGACTGGTTCTTGGCTGGTCCTTGGCTGGTTCTTGGCTGGTTCATGGCTGTTCCTTGGCTGGTTCTTGGCTGGTCCTTGGCTGGTCTATGGCTGGTCCTTGGCTGGTTCTTGGCTGGTTCATGGCTGGTCCTTGGCTGGTTCTTGGCTGGTCCTTGGCTGGTCTTTGGCTGGTCCTTGGCTGGTCCTTGGCTGGTTCTTGGCTGGTCATTGTCGGTTTATTCTTTCTGTCATGATTTGGGGGCATTAAAATCTAAAGAGAAGCGTCATCTCCTCGTCAGACCCTGTAATTCAGTGAAAGAGTGGATTCAGAGTAAAAAATATGCAAGAGGGGGTCACTCGAGTTGCTGAAAGTTGGAGGGGATTTGGCTGGGAGCTCTATGGAAGCGGGCTGCCATTCGGCTGGCGTTTGTCTGGGATGGGCCATTTTGAATGGCTGCTATTATACCTTAAGCCCTCTGTGCCTGTACTGTAAACAAAAATTTTAGACCCAGTGGCTCCTCTAGCAGCTAATCTGCACTGGGCAGCAACCTCTCTTTGTTAGCTAATGTCTAATGGTGGGTTCACACCTAATGCGTTTTCACTTTCTGGCATAAAGGTAGTAAATACCTCTATAATTAGCGCAATAACTTATGAAGTATTTACACTAGGTGGTATTCAAATGAATGAGTAAAAGCAATGAGCTACCCTAAATTATTCCACTGCCAATATCACTTCTATTAGTGTAGATGTATAACTTCCACAGTCTTCTCCAAATAAAAACTAAAAATCACATTTTAGATATGATGTGGATCTCCATGGTTTTATGCTGAGATAGAGCCAACTTCATAGTGCCAGAGCCTCTGCCTATCAACCAGCAGGATGCGATCTCACCAGGTGGCGCCATACCCAGATGAGTCCCATCCTTGGTACAGAGTCCAATCCAGCTCAGCTACTGCATAGAGGTGGCAGTAGGGGATGCCAAAGTTTGGGTCAATCTTAAAGCAGAAGTGAAAAGGAACCACTTCAGGTTCCTTTTCTTTGTGGTTATAAAGGATCACAATTAGGACATTTTGGTTGAAAAGTGTTTTCCAGATCTCCCAAAAATGTGTGGGATGTGATCATATCTTTTTAGAAGGTCAGATTGAAACATAATGTTGCTGTAGCTGTGCTAACAACATTTTAAAATGCTCAGCAGAAGCTCTAAAGTCATGGCTAACCTTGGAATAATGATAGGACGAGTTCAGCTTTTCAAGTCTTTATCATTCCTTACATACCGCAGATCTCACCTTGAAAGTGTCTTCTAAAGGGTTATTGAAAACAAAGTAATTAGCTCAAGTTACATAGTGAGAACAGAAACATACATTTACAGTCTTTTGATAAACAGTATCAGAAAATGATAGTTGGTTGACAGCCGCCAAGGTTTGTGGGACAAACTTTAATCCATTGAGGTCAGTGAGATATGACCTTGAGCAGAAGAAGGAGAGCGTCTGCCGCGTGTCCAGGAATTATTAGCATGATTTGATGGTTAGAAGTACGACCACGGAGGAATCTGAGGGGGATGGAGGTGATCAAATATTGGCAAAAAGACAGCTAATTGACCAGACGATCCTGAAGTAGCTATTCCAGCAGTGTGGCAAACCTTAAGAGGCCCATGTCTGTGTGTCTTTACAATATTGAATGTCACTCTGTGTCCCGTGTTTATTTTGATGAAACGACCTGTATGTGTTCTTTTGAACTTTTTTAAACTCAACAGACAGAACATCACAACCTGTCCTGCTTTGACAAATATTCCTATAGAACAGCCAGAAGCCATATTATTTGACAGAGTAAAAATCTATTAACCTATTTGGTTACCTTCCCTTCTTCCATTAATAACTTTTAATACTGGAAAGTTATATAGAAAGACAAATGTTTTTCATGAGTCAAAAATACCATGTAAGAATTTGTCCGGACAATCTGCAGGTTTACCAGTGGTTCCTAGAATTTCTAAAAAGTAGAATGGGAGGCAGATCTTTTTGGTTACTGTCCTCTCTCCTATGGAACCAACTACCAGGTTTTAGTCCGGGAGGCAGGACACCCTGTCTACTTTTAAGGCTAGGCTTAAAACTTTCCTTTCCGATAAAACTTATAGTTAGAGTGGCTCAGGTTATCCTGAGCTATCTCTATGGTTATAATGCTGCTTATAGGCTTGAACTGCTTGCACAGGAGGACATATAGGGACCCCTTTCATCATTCTCCGTCATTCTATCTCTATACTCCCATTCAGTAGAAACCAATTTGTTCAATCTCTATATTTATGGAACCATTATTTATCCTGCACTTGCTGCTATTACAATTCTGGTTAGACCTAAGCTGCATTTCGCTGCCTTGTACCTGTACCCGTGTAATGACAATAAAGTTGAATCTAATCTAATCTAAATCTAGTTATGCTCTCTGTGCTTTTTGTCATCATAGTGAAATAGGATTTAATCTGCTGCTGTCTCCTTTGAACACCACTCGGTCTCTGCAAATGACCGCTCACACACAGCCTATGCTTCTGCTGGAGGTTTTCTTCCTGTTGTGCTGAGTTTTTCCTCTCCACTGTCAAAGCTATAAGCATGCTTAGTGTGAGGGATAGCTGAGATAAGGGAGTCAATGAGTCAGACAAAAATCAACTGGTTTTCCTTAGATAGAAAAACTTTTGAATCAATGTGATTAGATGATCTGGTTGAACTGTAAAGTGCCTTTGAGATGGCGTGTGTGTTGTGAATTGGCGCTTATAGAAATAAACTAAATTGAAGTTAAATTGTATTTATTGATAGCCATACTAATACAGTGTTGGAGCTTGCAAAATTTAAAGCCTAAATCAGCAGAAAAACTGTAGAATTAGGCCTGGAACTGTTCTAGTGCTGCCCTCTATGGGTTGGAATTGGGCTACTGCAGTTTAGTTTTTAAACTGCAGCTTCATGCATATCTATGTAACAGCCCAATGTTGTGGTGTAATGATGTTCGATTTTCCTCGATTATTGAAACTGGGAAGTCAGATAAATGTAGTCACCAAAGTGATATTGTTCCTGTTTGATGCTTTTGGACTTTCATATTTTCCATAGCTTTTAAATTGCAACTACAGCCACGGGTACACCCATAACCATGACTAAAATACTGTTCTATGTGATATCCCAGCTTCCACGTAAAAAGGAAATGCAGCAGAAAAATATCTTCCTTAGACACCCCCCCTCCTGGTCACTTAGGAGTTTCATTTGTGATTACTGCAAGCATCGATGGGCAGTGAGTGATTTATTAGTTATTAGTCACCATATGACTTAATTATAGGTCTTTTCTTATGTAGTCATTTAATTTTGACTTTTACATTCTCTCTTCCTGTCCCAGACGCTCAACCTCCTCACTGCAAAAATAATCTAGAAAATTTTAAATCAAGTGTATTTATCCTTAATTTTAGTAGGTAAATAAGATGATTTGCCAATGGAATGGGTATTGTCACTCTTAAAATATGATAATTAGATAATATGCAATTGAAATCAGACAACACAATTGCTTTTTTTCTTATTTTAAAAATTACCTCCTCAATTCAAGAAAAAATTCACAAATTTTAAGAAAAAAAAGACTTATTTAGATTGTTTGCAGACAAATTGTTTGCAGTGATCTGCTGATCCTCACTGTTGCCCCCTAGTGTCTCTCTGTGGAAGTTTTGAAGTTTGCTTTACATTCAGTTTAATATAGTTCCATGCCTAAATTAAGCTTCAGTGAAGGACGTGAACAAACTCAGGCCGCCATCAATCTGTGAATGATGTTATGCCCATCATATCTCATAGTTAACACGTCCTGGATACATTATGCTAAATTGTTAAAAAAAAAAAACAACCTGCATTGTGGGTAGCATGAAAATACAGAACACAAAATTCTTGGAAGTTCATAGACAACCTCACCATTAGTGGAATGATGAGTCAGCATACAGACAAGTGAATGGCTGAAACATGGATGCTGTCAGACCCAGTAGAGCTTAACCTGCTGAGGACTGTACAGATGACAGTGAAGCACCCCCACCACCACCCCACCCCGCCCCTTACCGTGGATTCCTCCTGGTTTCTAGGAAACACCCACACATAGACACTGTTTGGGAGAAAAAGCAGCAGAGATAACAACAGCAGCCTCAGGTCATCTTCACCATGGTCGCTTCCATAACTGTTTGGTTTGGTTCAGCCATTAAGGCCGTCGGGGCCAGATGGCAGCAAATAATCAGATCTACAGAGATGATCTATGGAGATAACTTTACCTCCATCCTGACTTCTACAGCTGAAGGGTGAGGAAATGTTATGGTTTTCCCTTTTGGGACTTTGAGTTTTTAGTTCTCAGTTGTGTATGTCATTCTGCTCTGTTGATCCTTGGTTTATTTTCCATTTTATGTTTGTTTGAGCAGTCTTAAGTTACTATCTTATGCCTGTCTCCTTCCCCTAGCTCCCTTCTAGTCACTTCTATCCACACCTGCTCCATATCAACTGATTACACCCTGTCTTAGTTCTCTCTCCTATATACTCTGTGCAGTACTTCACCGTTTCTCTGCTCCTCACGTCTGTTTTCCTTGACGTCCCCTGCATTTTGGTATTTATGTATTTTACTTTTGGATTTTTGCTTCAGTTGCCACCTTTTTGTTATTAAATCTTAATATAAATTTTTGTTTCTCAGTATTTTTGTGTTTTTGGACGTGTGCCTCAGTTTTTCTTCATTAAACCCACAAGAACTCATCTCTGCCTCACTCATCTCTGCATTTGGGTCCTCTACCAACCTCCAACCCAACGTTGACAGGAAAAGGAGAAGGGCAGCTATGATCTCTGCAGACTACAGGTCTGGGCTACAGAGCTCTATTTGAAAAAAGCCACAAACAAAGGACAAGCAAAGTGATTAGATTAACCAGAATGAGCAAAAACTGCTGGGAATGTCATGAGGACATGAGAACCAGATGAGTCCAACCAACGCGATGCAGAGCAGCTGGATGAGGAACTAACTGAGGAGCTGAGGACAAATGAGTTAGAAATGTAGAAAAAAATAAACTGGGATACAACAAATATTACTATTCCAAAGCTAGAGACATATACCAAGACCAGTAAAAAAGAATAGAACACACGAAAGATGTGACATTATTAAGCAGTCATTACCCTGAAAGGAGACAGGCTTCATCTTTGAGTTTTTAACTGACAAAAATTTAAAATAAATAAGAAAAATCCTAACATGATGCAGACCAAGAACCAAGTCACTGATAACAAAGCAAAGGTTCGTAGATCCTGCAACTTTGTAGCTTACATTTATCGGTACGTACACCAGATGAGATTCTAGTATGAAAAAAATCAAGTAAAGCGCGCATGTTATATAGACTGACTGCACATAAGATTAAAATGTAAATATAAAATAAATCCCTTTATTGTCCCACAATGGAGAAATTCGCTCTCTGCATTTAACCCATCCAGTTGGGGAGCAGTGGGCTGCCATTGTGCGGCGCCCAGGGAGCAGTGTGGGGTTAACGGTCTTGCTCAGGGACCCAGAGTGCAGACTGTGAGGATCGAAACAAGGATTTGCAACCTTCTCAGAGCAAAAACACACTGCTCTAACCACAAGCCCAACACTCCCCTATTTAACTATTTTAAGTATTTTTTAGGCTTTTTGTTAATCTGATCACAATGTGGAGATGTTTTTAATGGCCATATTATGGCCCTTGATTATTAAAAAGTTTGATAACTTGACAAACATCCAGAGTCATCCACACTCTGCACAGCAACCGCTGGTTATTGCTAAAGAAGCTGGTTGGATAACTGAGTCCAGAAGTAGTTCACCAAGGCTGGAGTCAGAGAATCAAAATCCACCGCTTAAAAAACAAATCCTGCATGTTTGTGTCGAAGCACTTTTCTACAAGAGATGCCATCAGAAACCTGTTACCTGTAAACCGGAGATTTAATGGAAAATTAAAGAGGACAAAATTAAATAAATATATCATTAAATAATTAGCTTTACCATGAAATATAATATATTTCATATACATATATTTAAAGATTCATATAAAATATTTGCCTGAAAATGTACCGTTAATTTGTTTAATACATCATTAAATTAACAAAATGTACCATAAACTACATCAAATGAATGCCAAATAAATAAATGTTGTATTCAATAACTAGATTTTCCATATATTTAATTAAAACATAATAAAAAAGGGAATATACCAATAAAAAAATGTAATATACCATTACATTTTCAGAACTATAAAATAAGTCAAAGTAACATGAAATAAACATAAAATAAATAAATACACCATTGACTTATGAAACATAATTAAATAATTATTTATGTTATTAAATTGTAACAGTTTTTAAATTATGGAATTAAGTGATTATTTTGAATTAGTTTAATTATTAGGTTCAGCAGACTTATGAAACTATTTAAATTTCATCAGCCTCAGTGGGCAGGATCATGGAGGCTCCAATAAAGACCACTTTGCTTCTTCTCCCTTTGCTCTGACTCTGAGGTCAAAGCCACACGGGAAGAAGTCGGAATTCTGGTAATAACTTCAAGAATTCATTGATATTTATTTAACACAGACTCAGGGTGAGGAAAAGAAACCTCCATAAGCCTAGTTTGGTCTGAAATCTCCCTAAAGTTCATTAAGGGGACTTACTGTGGTCCCATTGATTCATGAAGCTTAAACTTGTTTCTGTGCTGGACATGTTAGCCGCTTTATGCAAATAGGTGAATAGATGGATGTAGTTCCTATATTCACCTGTAACCAGCAGCTACTGGTGGTATCATTTCAGTTAATACTAATTTATGCATGGGCTGCAGTTTGGAGCTCTAATGCCATGCAGCAAGAATGTCCTCCAATTGATTCCTGCAAAATGTTTGTTACTTGTTAATTTATGTTTTAAATAAGTGTGTGTGTGTGTGTGTGTGGCTGTGCTTCTGTGTGGGCTGTAAAAGACCATTGACTTGTCCATGGATGAAAATAACATCTATATTTTATTCTACTAAACTATTTAAAATACTTATTAAATGCATTTGGTATTTATTTCCAGTTTTGATAAATTAATAATAGATTTGCCTATGTTTTGCTGTAAAAGACCATTGACTTGTCCATGGATGAAAATAACATCTATATTTACATCAGGCTTATATATTTTATTTTAAATACTTATTAAATGCATTTGGTATTTATTTCCAGTTTTGATAAATTAATTATAGATTTACATAGTTATTTCATAGGTTATTTATTTTTTGTTTTCTGAAAATCTGATTTAATTTGAATTAGTATTTTCTATATTTTGGGTTAATTAAATTCAGTCAAAATTAAATTTAATTCAATTGTATGGAATTAAACTAAATGTTTCCATGCTTCCTAATTTTATTGAATTTGATTCCATTTAAATTGGAATAAATTTAATTAACCCAAATTATAGAAAATACTAGACGCTAAATTCTAATTCTAATCTAATTGTTTAATGTGGTTGAATTTGTGGAGATATTTCAAATCAAACCCATCTGGTCGTTTTTATGATGAAAATAATGAGGAACGCCTGAATCTGCACCGAACAGCAGCTCTGCAAACTCACACATCCTCAACTTCTTTCACCTTCTAACTTCTTTTTCTCTTTTATTTCTTCTAACAAAGTAGATCTGATTAAAACTTTAAACTCCCTCATGAAACCAACATTTCTTTTCTTTCTGTAATGTTGTGTTTTATCATGCAGTAACTGTTTCGCTCCAAAGTAGGGTGAGTTTATACAGCTGCCTCAGACCGCAGCTCACACACACTCACACACACATGCGCGCGCGGGTAGGCGGCGCGCGCACATTTTGCGGCGCTGAGGGGAGAGAAACGGATCGGGCGCAGAGCGCACGCGGCCAGGAGGTGTAGCTGCTCCGCTTTTAGGGCCGCGGTCATGAAGGGGGGGAGATCATGGCTGAGGAATGCTCGGAGAGAGGAGCGCCCTCCTCCACCTCACAGCTTCACCTTCGCTCTCTCCCCTCAGAGCGCTACCTGCTCCTCCCCCCTCCACCCAGACAGCCAATCACATCCTGTACTCCTACCGTAGCCCCGCCCACTCCCCTCTCTCTCTCTCAGTGTGGAGCTGGAGACTAGAGAAGGCGCGAGGGATCGAGCAGAAGAGGCGCACACACGCGGCAGAGGTGCCAAAAAGCTCGCGAGGACGCAGGACTCACAAACGCTCGGGCGCGTGCTCGCGAGAAGAGGGGGAACGGTTTCCTTCTGAAGGAGAAGGAGAAGAATAAAGAGCAGCAGAGTGTTAAAGGAGGACAGAGCAGCAGCTTGGTGGAGTTTTCCCTTTTCATCCCTAACATGGAGCGGAGAGAATGAGAGAGGAGTGAGACGGAGGACAGCCAGCAGCGCAAGTCTGCCTGATTCTAAAAAAAATAAAATAAGAAGAAATAAACTAACAATTCCAATAAAAGGAGGGAAAGAAAGACACGGAAAAAAGCAGAAAGCTTTGTGCGTTTTATGTCTCCTCCTGAAGAAGGGAGAGAAGAAAAGGCATCCAGGGAAGACAGACTGAGGTGTTTTCCTGCGAGCCTGAAAGGATCCTATGTTTCTGCTTGGAAGCTTTAACCCTTTTAAACTGGAGTACTTCCCCACAGACAAGGGGGTGGGCTAGGGTCTATGGGCTGAATGTAAACTCATTGACTGAACAACACTGGGTGTGTGTGTGTAGGTGTGTGTGTGTGTGAAAATAATGGCAGCAAGTAAAGAAAGAAGCAGTGAAAATTAGGAAAAATAAGAAAAAATGAGTGTTTTCTTCAGAATCCCTCCATGTTTCCTTCCTTCTCTCATCTTAACCAGTTTGTCTTTCCTCCTGTAGACTCTATAGGATGCTGGGAGGATTTTAGTGTCCCTCTAAAGTGAAAGTTAATCCTCCATAAAATCCATTTTCCAATCCAGGTTCCAGCCTGTTGTAGCTCCCATGCAGCCGCTGCTCATCAGAGGTAAAACCCTGGATCTGCAGAAGACTTGGTGAATCAGTGTTGCTGAGGACAGACAGCAGCAGCAGTGAATTCACACCGACAGAGTTTCACGTCAGTCCTTAAAGGTCAGATGTGTCCTGAGGACAGGGTTGCCTCTGGATGATAACGCCCAAACCAGAAGCAGACGCTTTTAATTCAATTATAGCTTCAAAAGACGACACTTTGCTCCCATTTCATGTCGTCTTGGCTTTGACTTTGAATTCTCCACATCGGTGTGTCCGCTCCTTAGCGAGAAGACGTTTCTGAAGAAAAGGGGGACTATGCAGCAGCTTTTCATCCTCCTGAAATAGAAACCAACCCAGCCGGGCTGAAAGCTCCAGAATGACTCTCCAGCCTCACACCTCAGGCTTTGCATGGCCGTTATAGCAGAAGGCATGAGGGGGTCCTGTCCGGTTCTTAAAGTCAGAACTTTGAGTTTAGCTGAAGGCTTCCAGGCCTCTGCTCGTCGTCTGATTCAGATCTGATCCAGAAAAGCTGAGTGCAAAGGGAAGCTTTTAACCAAATGTTTTCCCACATTTTATTTATGAACAAACAGGCATAAAGTAGAGCCCCTGGTTCTAATGTCACTAAGCATGAGTTTCTGTTGTGGTGCAGATTATCTGAGCTGAACATGAATAAATGAATCCACGCTTAGAGCAGCTGCTGTATAATCACATTAAGATAAAATCATAAATAAACTCTTTATCTCTGCAGAGACTTAAACAGAAAAGTTTCAGCTTGCCGCCTCACAGTAATAGCAAAAGGTTCATTAACCTCTTTATAGAGCACTCAGGGAAATACTGTGAAAATCCAAACTTCAAGCCAACAGTGTTATTGGAATCCTTATTCTTTGTAATATTCAAAAAATATGGATATTTTGATGGCAAAAATTAATACGAATGTAAAACAAGAAGTGTAAATCCTGTTTCCACATAGTTAAGAAAAATAAAAAGTGATTTCAGTAAGAAATGTATAAAAAGAAAACACTAAAATAGTAAAAGAAGCACATTTTTTTTTACTTGGTGAACATAAGTTTAGTGGGATTAATGCTGATACCGGCAACTTACATTTTTAGTTTACAAACATAAATACCACGCTGCTAATCCAAGCTTATATTAACTTTTTTACTCAGCTTTTTTACCTTTTTGACTTATCTTTTTTTTTAGCTTAATTTCCAATAGCTAAAATATCATTCAAGGAGCTCATCTAATTGGTCAAATGCCAAAATAACATGTTCAGCCATGTAGCAGGATCTTTGCTGAATGGCTGGATATAGATCTTGTGCTTCTAGTCCTCCACTAGTAAGGGGGATGCAGGTGATCAAAAATGCTAACTTGCCCTATCAAAGGGTTAAGCGGATCTGATTTGCCGTAGGAACAATTAAACGGCCTCGGCTTTTAGCCCTGTGTGTTTTGGAAGGCCTGATGATGATGATGATGATGATGATGATGTGTTGGGGTGTCGGCCTCCGTGCCGCCGCTCACACACACAGAAGGAGAAGATGGGCTTTAGCCTAATGACTTCCAGAGATTTGCATTCCTCTGCCACTCTGCCGAGTTGGGTGGAAGTGTGTGAGTGTGTGTGAGGACGTCTTTCCTTCTTTGCTCTCCTTCCTCACACACTAAACATTCTTCTATAAAATAAAATTATGGGCTTCATCAAAACACCGGGCAGGGTGTGTGTGTGTGTGTGTGTGACATGGCAAAGGAGGAAGTGGGTGATGGATTAAAGGACATTAAAGTGTCACGGTGAACAGGAATACACTGCTGGAAAACTGTGGATGGACGGAGGACGGAGGGCAGAGACAGCGGAGGCAGGCAGGAACATGTGCTTACTGATTAAGATTCCTGCAGGGTTATTAGACGGGATAAGGCGAAAGGGAGCAGTTACATTTTATACCCTTTTCATCAAAAATTGATCAAGCTTTATGTTTAACAACGGAACCAAGCGCTTTGCTTTCTATTCCTTTAATTCCTGCTTTTTTTCTGGTTTGGAATAATTGAACGTTTTATTCTCTGAGGGGCTTTGTGAGGCAGTGCTCCCAGTATTACCACACCTCGCTTTAATGCCTTATTAATGCTTTATTACCATGTTATTACTGCATCTGTCTGCCCCAAATATCCTGGTTTAAAATATAATTTTTTTTTCTAATCAGTTTTATTATTAGACATTATTATAAGAGCTGTGTTGTGTTTTTTGAGATTATTTCCGTGTCTTTTTTTGAAGTTTTTCAGGAATGTTTTAGCGGATTAGGAGTTGTGTAAGTTTCAGACCAACCCCTGTGCAGCACAATGCATTCAGCCAAGCAGCACAGACAGCTGCAGCATTCCAGCAGTGGTTAAACTAATGAAAGGAAGAAAGCTGTGATACGCCAACCTCACCTCTACCTGCTTCTGCAGGAGCTTCCTCTCTTAGCGTGTTTAGCAAACAGCAGCTCATCGGTGAGCTCATAATTGTTATCTGCACAGATTCACCCAGAAATGGGAAAGGTTCATAATATGCTGTTATTACGGCAGTTAAACAGCCGAGTGCCTTGAAACGGCTTCAACAAAGGCATCAAAAAAACTTATCTACATATAATCAACTTTGATTAGAAGCTTAATCTTAATCTTAGCTTAATCAATAAAAATAACCAAACCAAATGTTTTTTTTTAAATATAGAAACAAAAATATTCTATCTTTCAGCTCAGCTCTACATATATATTTTACTTTTTGTTCATTTTTATAAACCAGATTTTTGTTTCTTCACAACCAGTATATCTGAATAAATTATTTTTAAGGCAACTAGTTTATATGTGTTTCAATGAGAGGTTGATATGAGATGGAAAGTTAATATTAGCTGTTTTTTTAAAATATAAAATAAACATATTTAGTGGTTGGGTTGTTTTATTTCCTATTTTTAATCACCCCCCCCATTATTCCCAGCTGTAGTTCATTAAATGAGTCCTTTCATGTTTGCTTCACCACAGCAGTTATAATCAGACAGTGTGTTGGTAGCGTCCTCCGTGGCGGTAGTTAAAGATGGCGGCGTTGTGATGAAGAAGCGGGGCGTTCCTCCTAAATGAATGGAAGTCAGTGCTGCAGAGTTTCCCTTCCTTTAAACCCTATCAGGCCGTCATTTATATCCATCGCCTCTGATGTGATCTTCTTCAGCAGCTCCACTGTGATTCTGTTCATTCCTATTAAAATAAATGAAACCTAATGACTAATTACTCTCCTTTTTGAAAATAATTCTCTATAGCGCTTCAAAAAGATTCATTTCTAATTATCTAAATCTCTATTTGTAAGATTGTTTTTGTTGTAATTTTAACCCCTGGCTTTTTCTATTTAGATCAAAAAAAATGATGAAAGAGCAAATTGACATTTTAGAATGAATTCTTGAACTGATTTTGAACGTGTTTTCACACTCGGATAAAGTGTGTGTGTGTGTGTGTGGATGTGGATGTTGGTTGAGATTATTCTTTTTTTCTCCCCCTCCTGAGGCTTTATCAGATTATTATAGATGTATTTGCAGATTAAGGGGACAGGGTGTGTGTCTGTGTGTGAAAAGAAGTGACCACTGATGCAGACAATGTGCCCAGCCAACCATTATATGACCTGCTGGATCCCAGCACCGCTGCACACATACACACACACACCCTTCTATGTCCACGTTCACATGAGCAGCCATGCATGCGCCGTGGGGACGCTCACAATGTCGCCAGCAGCTTTCCGTCTCTGGTCAAGGCCGGAGAAACAGGCTACCTGTCCTAAGACTGACTGACGGGGTGTGTGTGTGTGTGTTGGGGGGGTGAGGTGGGGGGGTCAGGGGCTGAGGGTTCTTTACATCATGAGATTCAAGCTGCTTTTAAGGAACTTGACTCTTCTCTCAGTTTCTCATTCCTGCACTTTTCTTCAGACCCTCTTTGACCCCCATTCTGACACACACACACACACACACACACACACACACACACACACACACCATGCATGTACCCATGCCCCAAAATACAACACACACACAACTAATTGTATGTCTCTCTGTAGCTCTTTTCTCCAACAAATAGAGCATGATCTCCTAGCAACGAGGCGCCTTTGAGAGGGGATGTGTGAGATAGATTGAGTGTCTGCTAGTATAGGAGTCTGTAACCGTGTGTGTGTGTGTGTGTGGGGGGGGGGGGTGTTTGGGTTTCAAAGCCAGAACGATGATGAAAGTCAAGCAGAGCAGGCGACACCGCTTTTGAGACGGAAGGTTAAAGAATGAAAGCAAGTCAGCGGCTCGTCCTTGGAAGAAAAACTTTTTCTACTTATTGTTGTTTGCTTTTTTTTTTTTACATTCGCCGGTGAGAGCAAAGTTGTACTTATACGTGTACAGTTGTACTTATTAGTGGAGGAGCTTTGTTCTGCTGTAAAAGACGACTGTGTTCAGTAATGGAAGCTGAACTGAATCCTGGAATGCGAGGCTGAAGCAGAGAAACGGGAAGCTTGTCCTGCTGGCTGTCCTATAATCTGGTTTTCTAAAGGCTGAGCTGGAGTACGGCTCTGCTCTGCCGCAGCAGCTCTGGCCTATTTAGTCTTAGAATGACCATTAGTCTACCAACAGCAGCTCTGGCTTAATAACCAAAAGCTTCCTAACAATCGCCGGTATATTTATTAGGGTTTAACCTCTTAGGTCTGCAGAGCTGAGGTTGGACTTCTCATGTTTCATATTGTTACATACTGTTCAAAACGCTCCTATCTGCTTTTAATATAAAACATTAAGAATAAATGTATTTATTTTTAGTTCCATGATGGTTGAGGGGCTGAAGAACAGGCCACCAGTGAAAGGCAGGCAGGCAGGCGGTTAGACGGCAAGTTAATTCATGAAGCATGAGGAGATTTAGATGCTTTACTGGAAAACAATCAAACAGAGATAATCACATCCACAACTGGAATTATTGAAAAGAATAAATAAAAACCCAAACATTTAAAACAATATGAACTTCTAGAGCGTTCCAGTTGGAGTGATGTAATCACATAAGTTTATCCAGTTTCCCCCTTGAGGACCCCCAACCCACCCACTGTTACAACCATAACAATGGAAAAAGCGCTGCTCTACACAGAACTCTGCTCACATATAATTAGAAATAAAAGATTATATATATATATATATATATATATATATATATATATATATATATATATATATATATATGCACACTACACAAACCCAGTGTATCTTGAAAACAAGACGGCACTTATGCTGAAAATATAAAACCAAAGTGTTACAAACAAAGAGGGAAAGTTTAGAGGGAAATTGAACTATCTTGTTAATCTTTAATTCAGAAATTGAGTTTTTAATATCAGTTGTTCTGGACTGATGCATGATGAAGTTTAAGATATTAATAAAGTCCTTCAGGCAGATTATATAATTCATAGAAAATGGACAGAAGGCCTGATGAAAACATCCAAATAATGGAAACCTTAAGTAGAGGAAAAAACAGGTTAGACAGAAGAAAAGGCAGGAAATGAAGTAATTACCAAAAGGCTCTAGCAGAGGGGAAAATTATCTAAAAGGGAAAAATACATTTAAACAATTAATGCAACAATCCAAAATAAAGACCAGAGAAAATAAGAAGCAAACTAAATAAGAACGCAAAGAAAAAAGCAAGAGAAATAAACTAGAAAGCAACTGGCAAAAGGTAAACAAAACACACTGATATGGAAAAGACCCAACTAGAGAAAATATTAGCAGGCTTACGGTAAAAACCAAAGAGGAAATAGTTAAAGCAAGAATGCAAACCTAACAAGGAAATCTCCAATAAAAAAAAAGATAACTTCAATCTGAATATAAGGATGAGAGAGAACTAACAAGCAAACGTAAATCAAACGACCCCTAAACCTTCACACCGCACCATCCCGGTTCACCAACGCTCAGGCTTGAAATTACGACTTCCAGATTATTCCAGGTTCATTTGGAAGTTTGCAAATCCAAGCAGGAATTGAACATATTAATAGATCCAATAGAAATGAACTAAGAAGACATTACATTAATAGCCTTTCAAAATTTCCCCTTTGCTGGTCCCCTACCATTCCTTTATAAACATCAATCTTTGTACTAAAATATTCTTTGGGCAGTGGCTGGAAGCTGGAGGGGATTCTGCTGAGAGCTGCAGGGAAGTGGGCTGATATTCAGCTGGCGTTTGACTGGGAAGGGCCACTTCCAATGGCTGCTACTGTTGATCTTATGGGGAAATTCAGGAGGCCAGAAGCTGAAGCCTCATGTTGTTTGGTTCCAATCCTGGACAGGAAAGCGCTCTCTGATAGCATGAAGGGTCTGGATGGTTCTGAAGTGCTTACTGATGGTGGTACAGAGCTCTGTTGAAAGGTCGTAATGTGTTTCACTGTATTTGAACACAATCCAAAGAGGTTTTTGAGGAAGGCATAAAAATATTTAAAGGAAAAAGACAAAGCAGCAGAACTGAGCTGTTTCATCTTAAAATCAAAGAACAATGGCGCCCAGGTGCCACTAACAGGTATTTCTGTCATTAAGTATCTCAGATCAGCTTTAATTGTTTAAATAGTTCAGTAAATCAGTAATGTAGGTTTAGTTTTATGACATTACAGTGAGTTTGACCTAAACACCTAAACAGCAGCGTGTCAGAAAGGTTTGAAGACGTCCAAAGTTGGAAACGCTCTTTCTACAGATCTAAACAATGCCTTCCTGAATGGAAACACAGAAGAGGTCACATCCTGAAAGCATGGCGTTCAGACAGCAGGTGGTGATGAACCGTCGCTCAGCGCCGCTGGCGTTAAAAGGAAACCCAAAGCAGCAGCAGTTCTTGCATTGCTGGGTGTGGAAAGCTTTCAGGTGTGTCTAGAATTGTCCTTTTCCACTTTCAATATATAACTGTTATTATTTAGCAGAAGAGTCTGAGTTTAATGGATACAGGTAATTATATATAAATATTTCTATGTGTTTATGCACATAGGAATAAAGGAATAAAGAATCCAGATGCTCTCTAAGGACATCTGGACCTTTTTTTTTACCCCCCCCACCTAAAGTTGCTCACATCACTCTACTCCTCCACTTTCTGGGCGCATGATATGAGGTTTCCAAACAGATTCAGAGGAGTTTACAGAAATCTAAGTAGAGGAAGCTTGTGAGTGATGAGGTGCTTGCTGACAAAGTGTTTCTTATCAGAGACCCAGTCCAGATGGTTTGCAAACACACCTCCTCTTCTCGCTCGCTCCTGCACCCCCACCTCCATCCTCCTTATTTCACTTCTCTCCTTGTTTCCTCTAATCCCCTTTCTTCTTACAGTACCTACTGCTATCTTGCATGAAGCATACCAATCCGGAGCAGGCCCTTTAATAAAAAGTCCCACCTTAGATAAAAGCTGAGTGGGTGTGTGATGCTGAAGTCCTTATCTGGAGGGCTGCACTCACTGGATTACGGTGGTCTGCGACCGCAGCGTCTGCGTTATGTCACACATCACTCCTGCACATGTCATAGGGTAGCAGGAGACAAGGTGCGGCTGAGGGGGAACAAGACGCACGGATGAGTGTCACAATCAGCTCTAACAGATGATGAATCATTGCTTTACCTGTTGGTTCCCGATAACAGGAAATGACCCTAAGGGAAAAAGGAGGATTGAGTGGATTTCTTTACTGATTGTTGCAGAGATATTCGCAGGTTTGGATGACTAATATTGTATGACTGTGGCCTCTAACCGACTCTTAGTGTTTTCTTTCCTTTTGGCATAAATGTTTCAAGCTAAGAAATTCTTTTTGCTTTCGAATTAAGACTAAATACAAAAATCTGACTTTAAAAGAAAAAAAAATTTAAAAAAAGACCCATAAAACCCTAATTCTTAATGAAATGTAATATCATAAAATACATTATCATAACTATTATCATAATCATTACCCAGCCTGCTGACTGACTCGTCTGTCCAGTCAACATGTCCGCCATCATGAAGTCGGTTAGAATAACACCTTATTTATTTAAAGCAGAAAAATGGAAATAAAAATGAGAAACAACTCATGGATAGATAGGTAGTTAACTAATTCAGCCCACCTTAAGGAGTGACATCATTAACACTGTTACAGCTGCGTTATTCATCCTGTCAGGAATACAATCAACATAGAAAGAAATAAAGAGAGAGAAAGAAAACTTCCCCTAAGAAGAATTCCCAGACCCTGAATCATCTTTGTTCATCAGAAGGTCTGCAGGTAAAGGTGACGTTAAAATACCAAATAAATCCTACAGATGCAAACTCTAAGGAAGCGCAGTGAGATTAGAGCCATTATCCAGGCCAGGAGGAATCAGGTGAACCTTTGCAGGAGCGGCCTGCCTACCATGATCACTGCAGCAGCACCAACAGGCATCTGGTTCTGACTGATGGAAGCGTGCATTCTTTCCACCTTCACATTAGGATCCCCTCACACTGCAGGACTCGTAGCACCACTTCCTGGGTTTGAGGATAAATTACTTTTTATAAACGATTAGACTGGTTTGGATGCAGGGGTGTGGGAAAAATAATCGATTTGGCGACATATGGTGATTTTAGCCGGTCAATATGATATCGATCTTTCAGTTCCTAATGTCGATTAAAATAAAAGCCCTTTAGCTGTGCGGCGCGGCTCCATATCTGTAGGAGAGGCAGTCACAGTGAAAGACAAGACAAACGTTTAACTGAATGATCAAGATCTTCTGATGAACATATACAGAACTTTTTATCTATACATTTAATTTTGATAGCTGGGTAAAATATCTCCATATATAGAGATATTGCAATATCGTGATAATCTCTTATTGTGACCCAAATATCATGACACGTATCGTAATGCAACACCCATGCCAATGGGTGTTGCATTACGATTGGATGGCCATCTTCTACGGAAGAGGATTAGGGACACTGAGATTAAAATCAGAATGGAATTCTGACTTTAATCTCATATTATACTGAAATAAAACTTATAAATCCAGTTAACTTATTTTTTATTTTCTCAGTGGCCCTAATCCTCTTCTCTAGTCTTCTAATAAGAAATGCTAATAATGTAATAATGGATCCTGTATTTACTCAACTTATCTTTGTTTGATCTAAAGTAATAAAAATTTGAAAATGTGAAAATGTGTGAGAGGGGCTGACTACTTTTTCACGGTCCAGTGTGTAAAGTGTGTGTGTAGCGTGTGTGTGTGTGTGTAAGGTGTGTGTGTAGCGTGTGTGTGTGATCAGAGGCCTTGCTGGGTGCAGGCCGCCTCCTTTGTGGTCTTATCAGGCTTCTCAGGGAAATAGAAGACTGACGTTTGTGATAGGAAAAACGAACCATTGAGTACCCGCAGGTCCCATGGCTGTGTCTTGGTTGTGTGTGTGTGTGTGTGTGTGTGTGTGTGTGTGTGTGTGTGCGCCCGATATTTTCCAGCGTACCTCTGTTGTGCAGCTTTGCGGACACGTCACGTTCCCTTTACTCTGCAGCATTTTCAACGTTTCCTACGTAGTTTTCATCTTTGACTGTTTAAGTCAGACAGCAGGAGGACTCTTTTCTCTTGCTATCTGAAGTTGTTATGACCATTTTACAGCTATTTTTGTAGTGTCATTTGTTTATAAAGCGCGATAAAAATAAGACCATAAAATCCCTGTTACTGCACTCCAATCTCTACAACAAACCTGCTAACATAGTTCCATGTTAGAGGTATGGATTTAAAAAAAAAAAAAAATTTAATAAAATCGTAAATCTATTATCTGTAAAAAAAACTGCACATCGTCGTGGAAGGAGTTTTTCTTATGAGCCATTTTCCTGTAGCCCATCCTATCAAATATTGTCGTGTGATGTGTAATTTGAGCCGTAATCTGCATTTTTTCCCACGGATGTTTATATGTGTTGAGTGTCTCCATTAGTAAAATGACAGCAATTTATTTATCATCTTTTGAACTTTGAAGGAATGGAGCTTTAGTCTCCAGTCTTTGAGACGCTACCGTTCATTGGTTCAGAACATAAAATGGGAAGAAAGTTTTTAGCTTTTCTGCTCGATGTAAAGTCGATCAAACCGTTTCTGATATCCCACACTACAAAAGAAACTTCTACAAGTCTGGAAACAGAAGTGTCTGAGAAACGCTCTATGTTGGGAGGATAACGGTAGACGGTGTAACACATGAAGCTAAGCTGTATTTGGTTTTTATCTGATGGAGCGCCTCACAGAGACACGTTAGAGCAGGGGTCACCAACCTTTTTAAGGCTGAGGGCCACTTCATGGGTACCGAGTCATGACCGGCGAGGGTTAGCGTTCATTATAAACATATTTTTATTGTTTCTTTTAATTTCAAATTTTATTTTAGACTTTGTCATTTTGAAATGATCTACAAATGATTTAAAAAAGAAGAGCAACAGATTAAAATACAACTTCAAACTTAAGGTGTTGTGTTTTCAGAAGGCTCAGAGGGCACCACATGAGGTCCTTGAGGGGACTTTGGGGCCCGGTTATAAGAAAGATACAAAGCAAAGGTCCTGTTATTGGTATAGAGCTGTATTAAATAGACAGAAGTTAAGGGTGAGTAAACAGGGCTGCTTTTCTCTGACATTTGCTTATATCAGTCAGAATTGCAGATATGTTAGAAAGTGTTTCAATAATAAAATGAATATAACATTTATTGAACTGAACGTTGTTATTAGAATCTAAAAGAAATGTGTGTTTAGATGTAATGAGGCCTTGCTGCTTGTTCACATGGACGTAGCTTTAGATGTTTTAAAGATACATCAACCTTGAAACATCTGAATCATCACACATAAAGTGATCAGACAATCGGTGCCGTATGAGACGGCTGTTTTCTCTGCATATACTAGCTCACTTCACTCATTGCTGCAAACTTTGATCACTTTTATTTATTAAAAACCTCTCTTTAGTGTTTTGTCGCTTTAGTTTGTTTACCCTCAATCCCACTAATAAACAGCCATCATGATTCTTTAATGTAGAACGGAGCTGCAACCAGGTTTCTGTTAATGAGCACGATGCTGTGCTGCAGCGTGTCAGATGTAAAGTCCTGTGGGAAATATCTATAGAAGTATGTTTGATTGGTTCTCTTATTGTAGTAGATATTTAAATTCAAAGCTTCTGTAGCGGCATCGTTCAGGGTTGTCATGACATAAAAATTTCATGAAAATATTCAATACAATTTTTAAACCACTGGCATAAAAGTAACAAATAATTAATGACATAGAGAAATAAAAAGGAAAAACTTACCTTTTTCAATCTCATCATAGATCCTCTTTTATCAACAGAATCCCCGATGATAGTTAAATATAGGTGTGAATTTTATAAAAAACTGAAAAACAAATATAAAATGAACAATAGCAAAGATATGCAAACATAACTTTTCTTTAACATTGATACCATGAAGAATTAGCGTCGTATCCAGATACAGCATCAGAGTACGGATACCTTTTTGTCGTGATTCAAGTTTTATTTCTGAGTTTTCATTGGTCTTATTTCCATTTTTGTGTTCTCATTATTTTTGATTTTATTTGAGTTCTTAGATATTTCTTGTTTGCCCTCTTCTGTCAGTCTCTTTTCCCCTAGCTCCCTTCTAGGCTCCTCTGTTCACACCTGCTCCCAATCTGCTAATTAGCCTGGTCTTTCTTTCTCTCCCCCCATATTCTCCTCCTGCTTTGTCTTTGCCCTGTTGTTCTGAGTATTCCTGGTTCTCTATTTTTGTGGATTCTGAGGATTTATGTTTTTTTATTTTTGCCTCTGTTACCCTTTTGTTATTAAATCTTCAAGTAACCCCCTTGAGCTTCAGTGTCTGCATTTGGGTCCTGTAGAAGCTCCACCCACACTGTGACACTTTTGGAGTATCAGTACTTTTCATATCCCTAACTGTCAGAAAACAGTAGAATTGTGCATCAGATGTTTATAATAAACACCCAGGGAGCAGTTTGGAGTTAAAGGTCTTTCTCAGGATCACTCTGGATTATAAATGACAAATTATTTCTACAAAAAACAACAGAGGCTAGATTTTTCTTTCTTTATTTAAAGGGTAAATTTGGTGATGTCTGCCCCTTTTTTTGGTGCTTTAACACGCCTGTTCCTAATGTCTGCACCTTTCACATCTCCTTCTGCTCTCTCAATGATGCACGCCTTGAAAAATCAATGAGTGACTGATAAAAATAATGAAGCGGTCTCTCCTACCACCTCCCCTCAATAATGGCCATAAGCATCATAAAGGATGCAGACGAGACATCTCTGCCTGTGGTTCACTAAGACCCAACAGTCTAGAGTTTATTTCATTAGTAAAGAAGAGTAAAGATGTTATTGAAGAGGTGGGACGTTCCTGCCTGTTTTTCTCCTCTCTGGTTGTAAACTTTACAAGCATGTCTTAAGGGATCCATGGAGGAGAGAATAAAGTGAGACGAGGCGAGCGGATGCACAGGTGGATCCTCTGACTGAGAACATAAACTCCAAGGTTTTCCCATCTAGAGCAGCTAAAGTGGAGACGGATCAGACAGAAAGATGAGCAGGACATTAATCTGCGGAGGAAACCAAAGACGTTCTGCTGCTCAGTGAACAAACACACAGACAGCCTCTATATGTGGTCACCCCCTCCCTCTCCGGTGCAGTTGTACCCCCCCACCCCAACCCGCTGGGCTCTTTTGTGAGGTTGTGTCGGGTTAGCCGAGGTTACAACCCCCAACAGCCCATGGGGTCGGTTTACAGGAAGGGTGTGAGAACCAGAGAGAGAGCTGCTCAGACGTGTTTGCAGCGTGGCTCTCTGGGCTGGTAAAGGAAGCCCAGGATTGCAGTCGGACACATAAACAAAACAACTGCCCCCCCCGCCCCGTCCCGCACACATGAGCTGGCTGCTGCTTTGTGCTCTCAGTCCCATTTTCTGTTTGTCTCCATGGTTGTCGCTGATTCAGCAGATTTTCCTCCACATAATGAAGAATACATTTGCCTGTTATGTATATTTCTACTTCTGTTTGACCCGTTATGAATCTCTCTGTTCCTCTCTTTCTCCTGATGCATGTTTACTTTTCCTATTTGCATCTTTCGTTTTTTTATACATCTTTTTATTTGATCTCATTTGTTTTGGTTTGATTTGTCGTTGGGTTAGCAGCAGCAGCCCTCCTACCTCTAGATCGGTCCTGAAGATACAGCCCCTCAGTATGTTTAGAGGATTGATTTTACATAGCAGCTACTTGAAGAAGAAGCTCCTAATATATAAGATGCAATACGTTTCATTTCCTTTCAGGGTGGATGCTGTAGTTTGGAAGGGAATTTAATTATAGAAGTTTAATCCTCATAGTCATCCCAAAGATTTGCATGTTTTCTAAGCCCAAAAACAAGGCTTTGTTTTTGCTCCACTCTATAAAGCCTCAAACTGTATTTCTGACATTTTGAACTAAAAAGCTGCCTAGATGGGAAGAGAAACATCTTCCAACCTGGAAACAAAGTCCAGTGGATTATTTTTTTTTACTTTTTTGGGAAGTTTATTCCTGGTTTTCAGGTTTCTGTGTCTGAAATAGTGACACACATGGTTCCCATTCAGACTGGATGTTACCCTGCAGTCAGAAAATTTATGGCTGTGGCTCTGTTAGGAACAATCACCATGGCAAAGGGCCTTCTTTTCATCTAGTCTCTGTTTTCATGTAACCTAATCACACAGAATAAAAGTTAGGTCAGGGCACACTTCACCCCTATCTGCTACACATGTGTTTTGTGCGTTCAGGTTGGGGGCTGGGGGGCTTCCCGGTGCTCACTGGGAGGGGGAAGGAGGAGCATTGCATGCTACCTCAAGTTTCAGGGAAACGGATGAAAGTCTAGAAAAGCTCCTCTCCCAGTATTTGTTCTGCTCAGAATAGTTTTGCAGCAACAAAAAACATTTGAATACTTGTTTGTAATTGTGGGTTTTAGATCATATCCTCAAAAATCTGCTTTTGAACTGAGGAAGTCTGGTCGTTCAAATGAAAAGATGAAGCTTGTTTTATAGTAGTTCCTGGATGCTTCTTCCTCGGCTCTGTGACGGCCATCATTTGCCTCAGCAGTGACTCCTGCTGTTTAGGAAGTGAGGTGCAGTAAAGGGATCCAGCCAGTGGCTGGTGGAGTTCCTCCAGAGGCCGATAAAAATGTAATATAAGGCGTATGCCAAAATCCTATGAATGTATACTAAGTTATCACACACCAGTATATTTATATGAATGCCAACAACAAAAAAACATTAGAAACACACATTCATGTTCAGGTTTTACTTTTCTACATAAATGTTTGCCCTTCTGAGGCTTTGTGAAGGGCAAATCTGTGATTTCCATGGTCCAATATGGTGTCACCAACCTAAAAAATAATGTACCAGTTTAATCATGAAGAAGCTATTAGTCAGCTTTATATTTTTTTGATATACAAATACTTTTCTGAGAATGAATTTGCTTAAAACAATTATGCAAATAAACAAACATCTAAAAAAATAGACTATATTCTATTATTTTCCATGTGAATCCCCAGATTGTTTATTCTTCTTTTGCATTTTTTCTAAAAGTGCTTTAACTCAGTCCCTATCTGTCTTTTATCCATGCTGGCTCAGATCCTGAAATTTAAAAAAGGGAGGCAGGAGCAGGAATAAAGCCTTAGCCTCGCGCATGCAGTTAGCCAAGCCTTTTTGCTAAATCAGGTCCTGGAAAAAGGCGTCTCTTGCGCTTTTTCTCTTTCTCCTATCTCTCCGATGTGTCTCTCCAACTCCGGTGACTTGACCTGTCAATCTCCCATAGCGTCTGCACTGTGGCGGGGAAGTGGTGAGGAAAAATACACTACCTGTCCCCTCAGGTCACAGCTTAATCGTCCTCAGTCGTCCTATACCTTCCGTATTGCAGAGGGATTACACAGCATGGACAACTTTTAACGAGTCAGTGGCCAAAATTTTTTTGGGCCCTGTGGCTGAAATACGTCACCAATGCGACGAAAAAATGAAATGACGCTTTTACTCATCATTAAAGATTAAATATTTATCTTGCACATCTAAAAAGTATATATATTTAAATATCTTAAATCTTAATTTAAAAATTAAAATTATTTTAAAAAATCAGGGTGATTAGTGGGTGGGGCGACGCCCTGGCGCCCTAAGCTATTGGCCAGCTGCCACTGGATCAGGTAAGCACTGGAAGGATTTTTAGGACTGTATCAGTCCAGTTATCTTCATCCTAAATATGTGGATTAAATGCATTCCTACAGAAACACCTTGTGCGGAACCGATGGGTTTATTACAGTACTAGGCAGGTTGTTTATTTGCGGTGTTCTGATTCACCAATAAGTGTCCTGGGATAGTGGGAAGGAGGGTTCTCCTGGGCTTTTTCACATGTTGGGGATTGTTACTAAGTTCCTAATTGAATTCTGAGCAGACATATAAACAGGAGATAAAGAAAATACATTTTTTTCACTTACTGCTGCGTTACTGAGACACTGATAAGATCAGGACACAATGGGATTTTTCATGTCGCACTGAGCCGGATACTTCTGGAATTACAATACATAGCCTTCTTGGGAACTCATTTTTCTACAGATAACTTAATATTTGGAAGTTCGTTTTTCAAGTGCAGGGCTTTCCCGGGAACAAGGGAAGGTTTTTATTACCTCCCAGTGTTTCTGTTAGATTTAGAACAATAAAAATAGATTTTTCAGAGAACAGTGATTCCACTGAACAGAGGACCTGTGAACACAGGTAGTGCGTCTTTATTTACTGGAAGTGTGTTTACATGGCACAGCAAGAAGGGAAGGGGTTAGCTTTGTTCACATTATTAATGTTTCGCTTTCATTTGATTTTAAATATATAACATCTGCTTTTGCCCCATCACAAGGTAGTGAGTCATAAATAAAGACAACCCCACCATCCTGCCCAGGATTGATTATAAGCAGTCAAATTTTTGGAAAGAGCTAAGGATCTGCTTCATTGAGTGATTGTTTGCAGTCCTTCAGTTTTTCAGTCCTTTAACTCACTTTATGTCCATAGATGAGCCTGCGCTAGGAAGTTGATCATTTAACAATTGTAATACCACAAAAAATATTGTATTTGAAAATGGCACTGAGGTACCTTACCCTTTATGATGTGAAAAAAACAATAAATTCGAACTTCTAATGCATATCTGTCCCATATTTTTAAAATGTGTGATACATGTCTGTCACACTCACATCATCACTTTATGGCTTTGCACTAAAGTAGCAAAAGCATTTGCCCATTTTCTCAGTCTGTATGCGTCTGCATTTAATGTGCTCAAAAGAAGCGTCATTAGCCCCAGGATTATTGCAGTTCACAAGAACACAAGAACTTGAGGCAATACGGACAAGTCCTGTGGCGTCACTAGTAGCCATCCAAAATGTCCCCACTTTCCTTGGCTGGTCCTTGGTTGGTCCATGGCTGGTCCTTGGCTGGTCC
>JAGKQL010003131.1:0-25972 GCA_018398635.1 Cyprinodon brontotheroides | reverse complement strand
GTGAAATGACTTAGTAAAAAAATCAAAATATCAGGTAAAAAAAAAAAAGTTAATAAATATAACCTTCCCAGCATTCAATTAAAAACTATTGAAATTTTGCAATCAAGCCATACTAAGACATAATTTTTTTTCCATGTGAAAATGTGAAGCATGTTACAGCGATTCAAAAAAAACAAAAAAACTAGACAATTTTAACACTTCACCCCAAAATAAAAAGATAAAAGATTAGATCAAAATGTTATACGTTTCAATTGAAAATATAGCAAATGCCAAATACATCAACCTTGTATATACATCATGTTTTCAATCACAGTAGCATGGTAGTAGCAAAATAAGTAAAGAAGCACAAAACTAAGGTTTACAAAATAAATTTAGGTATAAATTATTTTTTGTTTCTTTTCACAGACATCAGCATGAACAATAGGAAATGGAAAAAAAAGTGTAAAAGACTGCATGATTATTTTTTTTATGACAGAATGACGTACACTGCGGAGAACTGTTTCTGGAAAGAAGAAGTATTGCACGTAATGGCTCAAAGTTAACTTGCAACATTAAATAACATTCAGGTTATGTCCCAAAGCATGCCACATCACAAAGGAGGAGGAGGGGGTAGGGGTCAAGTGATCACGTCTCCTCGCCTATGTCCTACTGAGTGTCCAATACATTACAAAAACACATCCAAAGTGTTGTCAGGGTGTATATTGCATAAACATGTCTGTAAAGGAAGGCAGACTCCATCGTGTAGAGAGAGGCTACAAGAGAGGCAATCTCAACGAGATAAGGAAAGAAAATCTTTTTTTAAAAGGAAAAAATTAAAAATAAAGGAGGAGATCTAGTGCATTACATTAGGTCCTGCATCATCACTAGCTGTGTTATCTCGTATGCATGCCGAGAAGACGTAGAACTAACAGGCAGTTTTCGGAAAGAAGAGATTGGAAACAGATGGGATCCACTCTGGTGGAGAAAGGGAAGATTTTACATTGTTCAAAGCCAAAACATTTACTTTAATCAGACTTCTACTGACTACACCAAGGAGAAAAATATTAGATTATACTCGATACTTATCAAAATCGGTTTAGAAATGTCTTGCCATACCTTAAGATCCTGTAATTGTATTATTAGGAGAGAGAACTGTATACGACGGGCTTATAAAAAGCCTTTTTTTTCTTCTGCTTGCTTCTTTTTTTTCCTTTTATCTACAGAATTACACCAATGCAACAGACAATTTTCAGATTTACCAGCACTTAAATATATAAAAGCTAATTGAAAAATTATATTAATCACTTTCTTTAAATTAAATTTACCATAAATGCAGATCTCTTAGTAACAAAGGTACAAAATTATTTTTCCACAAAGTGAAAAAAATGAGGTATTGCAAAAGGAGTTCTCCCATTTGTGAAAAATGTGCCTAAAATGACAATTGAAAAAAATATTTAGAAAAAGTAGTGCATAATAAATGTATATATGTTCATGACAAAATAATCAGCTATAAAACACTGTACAAAAATCAGCAGGCCATGTATAAAATAATATCTTTATCTCTGTGACAGCAAATTCAAGCTACTACCATAATCCAACCACAACACTTGTGATAGAGAGCTCCAGTCACGGTAGAGCGTGCAGTGGTACACCATGAGGACAGCTCAGGGAGACTGGACTGTGCATTCCCATTAGTTAGTACTACATTAGCATGTTAGCTTCCAGTGCTAAGATCCCTGACGATATAAAGTGAACAAATACTACTGCCAATACCTGAGCCCGGAGGGCCGTATCTTTATCAGCTGAAAACTACGAACTGAAACTCCAGCCTTTTCCCCTGTTAAACAACAGGAGGACCACCTTAAAGTAGAAACCCCAGATCGACGACTGTTTGGACGACAGATTTAGGCCATTCTTTGGTTTGCTCTTTCTGCTTACAAGTGTTCACTTTAAAACCAAACGTTTAAGCCAACAATCTGGACATGTGCCAAACTCTGGGAGGATTTTGTTTTTGTTTTTTACCGCTGTCAGAGGTTATTCGCTAATCTACTTGGAAAAAAAAAAAAAAGGTGGGCCAAATCGATCCATTCGAAACAGAGCTCTAACCATTTGCACTCAAGCTTTGGTAAATGGAACAGTTCTTAAATCCTGCAAGCACAAAGTAAGGAAAAATGCACCTTTTCATCAACTTAACTTCCACAGTTTGTATACTGATTCAGGCGTGATCAACCTCAGTTAAATCTTATGTTACTTTCAACAACAAATGTAAGCAGCTTTGCCAACTAAGAAACCGAAAATACACTCAGTTAGAAAAAAAACCAAAACATCTAAATTTAAATCTAATGCATCCATATGCTCATGCACACTTAATGTCAAAACATAAATGGGATTTGACTCTTTTTCGATTCACTTTTTTTTTTAAATGGCCAAATTTAAAAAAATAAAAATAAATTATTATTTTTTTTAACTTAAAATAAAAGTGCATTATTTTTTTTTTATACTACAGTCTAAACCCCTTCCCTAATTTCTCTGGCTCCCTCCCCTGATCATGCAACGCTCCCTCCCTCTAGCCTTAGTTCCATCGGAAGGAGATGTGCCGCGGCCGGTCCCCTCCCTCCTTCACCAGCGGCTTGTGGAACTCGCGTCCGGCCCTGGAGTGGATGGCCGCCCAGCAGTACTCGCAGTAGTACTGCAGGCAGGTCACGTTGGCGCAGAAGAAAGGGGCGAACTTCCCCCCCGCAGCGCGTGCCCTGGCACTCATCGCACAGCTGGTCATCCAGGACATATGGCTTCACTTCCACCTGAGAGAGAAGCAGGGAGAGAAAACCGTTAAAATAGAGGAACGAGCAGCAACGTGAAGGAAAACGTGATGAATCAACTGACCCGTTTATCAATCTCCCCGTGCTGCAGTTGAACAAATCGGGCACTGATGGCTGCAATGTAGCTTTGCTGATTAGAGAAGGCCACTCTCCCTGCGCCTTTTGGATACTTGAGTTCAGGGTCGGTATCAATCCCGGCGTAACAAACTCCCCCATACAGACGATCCATGATCATTGCAAGCTCAACTAGAAAAGATCAGATGAGACGAGTTAAAAACATGACCTAGACCTACTGCAGGAAGCTGAGGGCCCCGTCACACCGTGCCGATTTACCCAGCGTACGCCCGACGACCCAGAATCTCCTAAAACGCTGGCATACGCTGAACCTTCTGTGTATTTTTTTCAATTTTGGGCATATACACAGTAGGGGTGTGCAAAATAATCGTGATGATGATGCATCGTGATTCTAATTTTCATGATCTACTGCATCGATTCTTGATGCCAAGTATCGATTATTAATTTAAAAAAATGAGTAAATAAAATTGCATGAATGGTTGTCGAACATCAGCCAAAAACAATTGTAATACAACTTCAGTCCAGTAGATGTCGCTGCGGATGTGTTGATGCACACTGCCTTGTGTCACAAGCATTTCTACTGCGCCGAGTCATTCAAAAACAAAACATGGAGGAGAAAATATTGCAATGCATCGCAATAATTCAAGTATCGTGATGCATCGCGATAGAATCGCATCGTGGCCTATGAATCGTGATTCGAATCGAATCGTGACTCCTTTGGCAATACCCACCCCTAATACACAGCGCATTCACAACAAGACCAGAACTTATGTCCAACGAAAGCCTAACTTATGCAGGGTATTACGCATTACAGAGCATCAGTTAAAGCTGCTCGGGCGCTCCTGAGTCGAGCAGCAATGATACGGCCGGCCCAAAAAATAAATAAAAAGAAAAAAGAAAGAAAGATGGTTTGCAGTCACAGCAGATTTATCGTCATGTCTGCTAGGAGTTTGTTGCGTGAGTGGTAAATTGTGAGCGGCGGGGAGGATCCATCATGCTCACCTTCACACCCAGCATGATGGGGATGATCTGGAGGGAGAAGTTCATAGGTTTTGGATGAGCTGGGCGCCGCGACTTATGAGTAACTACTCTTACAGGGTTCCTGAATACATAAGGCAAGTTAAATTCAAGACTTTTAAGACTTTTAATGCCACTTTGAAATAAAAAATTTAAGACCAAATTCACAAAGAAAAAACTATTTTCCTTTGTGTCGCTTTTCTTAGTATGTTTGATTTGGTGATAAGTGGAGGCGCTAAGAGACAACGGTGGAACAAGGCTGAGAAATAACCCGCTGTTTCTCTGTAACTCGATTTTTGACACACTTTGTGTTTCGCGAGATGTGCTTAATTAGGGGTGGGCAATATGACGCATTTAAGACTGTGTTACTTTATCCCACATTATTAAGAGACTGTTTTATCAGGATCCACAGAACTGCTGTGCTGCTGTATTTCTGCCAATGACCACATTTACATGTAACCAAAAAAAAAAAAAAACTTTACAGCTAGAATATAATCCGAGGGTTTGACGTTTGTCCATTAGTTTAAAAATCAGTTAAGGCACACCCCCCCCCAAAAAAAAAGCTAAAAAGCCGACTGCGACTTCAGCAGCAGCTTTTACCGGTTCTATCTCCCGAAGCAGCAAACGTCAACAGAATCTTTTACAAAACGTAATCCCAAGGATACTGGCACTAAATGATGGAACAGCGTGACAGAATTTTTGACGTTTCAGTTGGTGACTGATTTATGTCCTCTACGAACCGTAGAAGGAGTGGGATGTAACTAATTTGTTAATTGTTTTGATCCACGTTAGGAGTTGCCCAGCCGCAAGTATTTTTCATATAGTGCTATTCCACGTGTTTACGCTGAATACAGAGAGAAAGTTTCACAAAATATTATATATGTGTAGTTCTTTGCCACCACAAGCGACCTCTGGTCCAGCCGCACGTCAGCGCCGTATTTGAGCTTAACCATTCATTTCAACAGCAACTGGGATCTATGCAATGCAACACTGCAGACAGCATATTATCCTAATTTTTTCATCATAGATTGCACAGTGTAAATCTTGACTTGCACTATGGTTGCAGTTCCATAATAGTTTTTTGTGTCTAAAGACTCGAAAGTATACAAATCTATTGTTTAATATAATCAATATTTTTTTTAACTCGAGTTAGTTTCTTATTTCTTGCACATTATTAGCCCCGCCAAGATGTTAAAGTACCCAAACTGCACTAAGATACAGTTCCCATTTTTGCTCCGAGCTTGAATGTAGTTACTTGAAAAATGCAACAAATTTGTAATTGTTTTACTCAGGCCTCATTGTATGTTTATACTCTTTGGTGTGTTTACAATGGAGAAATTAAAAAAATAAGCTGGTTAGCACTGCTTTGATTCATTACATTTACTAAACTTGCTCATTTATTTATTTTTTCTCTTCTTTGCATGTAATTGAAGTTATGTTGGTCGCATCTCAAAAAACCATGATAAAATCGAGATCGCAATAATATAAATCAAAAAATCGTGATATTTTATTGGTTCCATATCGCCCAGCACTATGCGGAACCAGAATTGGTGAATTCCCATCGCTATGAGCTTGAATGACTTCTTGAAAAAATTGGCTGGAGATAATACTTATCAATTTTACACTTGCTCATATTTTCCATACAAAAGTAAATGGCGTATCTCCCAAATGTCCTATCCGCATGAACGTTTTAAAAAATTCCGCTATCGGGACCTAACCTATAATGACGAGCCGTTATTTTTACATTTTAAATACCACTAATTGCCAATTTTAACGTTTTATTTTGATTAGAAAAATCAATCGTAAAAAAAAAAAATCCTATTTATGATGTTTTAAAAATTAAGACCTACGAAAGACTGCTTTAAGACATTTTTAATACCAATTAAGGCCTTAATTTTGATCCAAAACTTTTAAGATAACTTACCTGCAACTTGGGCCAACGTATGGCATACGTAGAGAAATTTTGTGTGCCAGCGTGCTCGTATATTACGCAAAACGTACCGATAACTTATCCAACGTATGCCAGCGTATTTGCCAGATTTTCCGTACGTTATGCATACGCTGGTCTAAATCATCAAGGTGTGACAGGGGGCTTGAGGGGATGATCATTTACCTGCACGTAGGGGGCGAGGAACTCCTCCTACAAAGATGGTCTTCCTTGGGTCCAGCGGCTGAGAGCCATCCATCACAAAGTCACTGTCGTTAAGGTTCCAGGGCCGAATCTGGACCTATTCAAAACCATAACAAATAAAACCACATTAATCAATTAAGTTGGATCTTAAATCAATTAGAAGTTATTAAAAAGGCTTAAAAAGGATCAAATCAATTAAAAAGGGGAGGCTCTGTAATGAATGTGAATCTGAGAGACACAGAAGTGCACATTTCTATTAATTTATAGGATTATGATCATAAAATCTGCATCAATGAAAATTCTGAATGAATCTTAGAGGAAACTACTTAAAAATGAATGGAAATATTCACTATGACCTTCATTTTAAGATTGAAAATAGCTCAATATAAAGAAAAATTGGAAAAATGGATAACATAAATTAGCCCCGGAATCTGTCTGACTTTTGTATCATGACAATCGGTTGCTGTCTTAGGCTATGAATGAGTGTTCATTTTGTTTTGTTGTGTATTTTGCTGATTGTCAGAGGGATGAGAACAGCGCAACAATTCTCTCTGTCAAAAAAAAAAAAAGATAAAAAGCGGGAGAGAAAAAAAAAGAGAAATGAAGCGACCACTGGAGGACTCTGCTTGGCACCAAGGCTACGCTCACACTGCAGCCCTTTAAAGGGAAACGCCGCTTTTTCTGCCATTGGGCTCCTTAATGTCATTTTTTCTTAAAGGTTGCCTGTCACAACTCCAAACCGCACGCAGATGTGATGTCATACACGCATCAGCTTTGTTTTAAAAAATATAAAAATATAACCGCTGATGTCTGGGAGACAGCGATTTGCCTTCGTCTACATGTCATGAATGCTGGCGCATCATATAAATAATAATATGTTATGAACAGTTTAGTTTGTGCCTTCAAGTCGCTGCCCATAGGAAGACGTTACTTGTCGGAATATCTTCAGAAGGCTCCAAAATGACACAAAACTCATATATGGGTGAGTAGAACATGATGGAATAACGTGAAAATCAAGGGCCCAATGTAAAAAAAAAACGGCGCTTCCCTTTAAATGACTCAATTTTGTTTGCCAAAATACGACCTGCATCTAGTCATTCCATGAAAGTCTGAACAACACAGATCCTACTGCGACCCAGGCCACCTGGGTTATGGGTTCCTAAATCCGAGCAAGAGATATTTTCGCTTGCGACTGTGTGAACGGTCCGGCCACATTTATCCCACCTGAACCTCATAATGTTCGATAAAAAGGTCACTATTCTGGGTCTCGCTACACAGAAATGGGAACAACAACAACCATGGTGGACGATAATGCTGAGAACAATCTATTATTTTCAACAAAAGATTACATTTTTAATGTGCTGGCTCCAGTTGGAAAAGAAATGAAAGATTGCAAAATGGGCCCTAGCACTACCATCCATGCAGACTATCGTAAACACTCACTACTTGTGACATCATTGCGTTCTCTACTGCGCATGCAGGACATTTAACATGTATGAATGCAGTTCAAACAGGAGGACATGAGGCATTTATCTGGAAATGTGAGTGACCAAGTAAAACCATCAGATTTTACCCAAAACTCGAGCATTAAGGCTTGCCGTGAGAACGTAGCCTGATGCTACGTTTACGCTGCGATCAGCAGAAGCAGCCAGTTTACATGCAAACTCAATAGTTGAGGAGCATCTTGACGCAGCAAAAGGTCCCGCAGTGCGTTTGTAGCAGCTGAAGCAGAGCGTCATGAGCTTCTGAACATCTGGTGCACACGATACGCTTCAGAGGCAGCAGAAATTGGAAAAATTTAACTTTTGCTGCTCGATGCGCCACATCAACTAATAAGAGGAGCTAATCTGGGAGCTGGCAGGGAGACAGACAGCACTGCTGATACAGAGCGCTATGCAGATACACTCCTATGATACTCCTATGAGTATTCACTGTATGAAGCCTCGAACTTAACTCTATTCCTGACATTTTGAATTGAAAAAGCTCCCTGGATGGGAAGCAAAACACCTACAAACTTGGAAACAAAGTTCGTAGGGATTGTTTTTTTCCTTTGTCGGAATGACTCTGACCTGGATGACTGAAGATCTTCACTAGTATATTCAAACAAGCTTGACTTTCTCCTGACCTTACGATTCCTGATCGGGAGATGGTCGTGAAAGGCTAATCGCTCTTCGTTACCCACTGCACCAGCTAGGGTTGTCTAAAGTATCGATACTCAAAAACGTATCAATACTGAAAAGTTGTATCCGGATACAATACTCATTTTCAAAGGTATCGATACAGTGCTACCACCAGTGGCACCTGAACAGTTATCTTATGCACAGATTAGAGGAAAATGCACTTTCCGAACACTGCGTGATTGAATAATTCTGTGCACTGTTCGGAAGGAACACTTAATTTTAATTTTGCGAGTTTTTATCAAGCTTGCTTAATTGTGCACAGCATACAACCTCAAAATATTGTTTATTGTATTTATGTATCTATTTATTGTATTTTTTTATTAATGAAAAACATTCTGTTGAATTTTGGAGTCTTTGTTTTTATCCTTGTGGTATCGAAAATGACTTCGAGTATCGAATATTTTACTTAGCATCGTTATCGAGTTGAAAAGTTTAGTATCGTGACAACCCTAGTGCCAGCACGCACCATGAGGCTGAAACTCAGCCTAATCCAATAAATTCTCGCATGAGTGGAGAATCTGCCGAAAAAGGGAAAAAACTCATACAGTGTTTTCCCGGCCTAAGGGGTTTCTAGTTATTGACCATCAAGGGAACTTTGACACCTGCTGCTGTCGGCCCACTTGGATCTTCAGGTCACAAGGTCACTGAACCACAGACAAGCATCGGGAACATGCTGGGGAAGATTCTTAATCATCCAGGTCATAGTCATTCCAAAAAAGTTAATAATCCACTCTACCAGGAAGCTTTTTCACTTCAATTGAAAAATTGTATTTCAATGGAAAAAGCTTTGTGGATGGGAAGTGTGGTGGATGATCCTCCCACCACCACATTGCGTTAGTATTTTTTTTCTTGCTTTATATAATATTATAATTTATGTTTAAGTTGGTTATTTCTTTTAGAAAGGTACAGTATTTTCTAATGGGTGCACACTTTAGTTAATCTCTGTCTAAATGGTTTATTAACACTTGTTCTTTTGTTTGAGGTGCTGCTGATGCTAAACCAGCTGGAGGAGGAAACCTGGAGCGCACCATTTTTGAAAGACTGACGGGGGAGACTTGTTTCAAGTTGTTTTCAAATAGTTTGTCACTTAAATACTCACTTATTGTTTCTGCTAAGTAAAATTAAGTTTTGCTTTATTTGTTTCCATAGAATGGTTACTTTTGTATTTATTGGTTCTTTTGTCGTGTCGTGTCTCCCTCATGTGGTAGACTTGGGTTACTCCATCCCTTTATAAGCAGCCGTTAGTTCTTTGTTTGCAGGTCAGTTTTTTTTGTTTAAGTTGGATCCTCAGTTGAGCTGGGCCCAGATCCATGTTATTTTGTATTCAAGTTATTTTGTATTGCTTTTGTTTAATATTGTTAACCATTTTTGACAATAATTAAATGAGAGCACATTTTTTCAATTTTTTGAACACCTTTTGTTCCTTATTAGGGGATGCACGATATTGGGATTTTTGGCCGATATGTCGATATTTTAAAAACTCATGTAGCTTCATATAACCGATATCGCATACCTATGTTAAAGCTGGACAAAAAATAAGTAGTCATTGAAAAATAGCAGTTTTGTTATCCATTTCTGACACTTTGAAAAATATTATATTTCAAATATATTTTCATATGCTGATATCAAATAGATTTTTAAAAAACGTGGTATATATCTATTTTACTTTCAAAAATCTCGTGAAAATTTCATCGCTCTGTTACAAACTCTCGTGATATTTTGCAAATTCTCTGTGAGATTTTGTTAGAAAAATAGATCGATACCGCTGGCCAATATATCAACATATAAAAATATGGGCAAAATTTAGTGAATTTTCGGGGAATTTGGACGTAGTGTAACGATGACATATACAAATATTTTCATTAGTAAAAGAGATTGATATGGTAAGCTTTTTAAATGGCACAATATATAAGTATATGAATATATTGGGATATTTTAATGTATCAATATTTTTCCCTCGTCTTTTTTAGAAGTTTTAAGTCTGTAAAAAATAAGTTTTTGGAGGAAGAAGAAGTAGTAGTATTTTATATATTTTTTAGACTTTAGAAACTCAGAAGCTGATCAAATATCGGGTTAAATATCGGTGGGTGGCCGATGTCCGATATTCAGTTTTAAGGCAGATACAGGCGATACCGATAGGGGGCCGATTATATCGTGCATCCCTAGTCCTTATTTAAGTTTGGTCCCTCACAGGAAGCCAAACATCTTCAAACTTGGAAACAAAGTTCAGTGGATTGTTGTTTTTTTTTACTTTTTTGGAATGAGGCGCATGACACAATTATAAGAGGAGATTCCCTTAAGGTTAAATAAAGCTAACTAATTTGCTTTAAGTCTTGTTTAAGTGTGATTATCCCTCCAATTGGAGCAGAAGGCAGTAAAACACTCACAGGTTTGTCTTTAATGGTGGGACTGGAGACACACAGGTAGAGTTTGCCGTCCTCCTGAATGCAGGCATCAATCAGTGCCTGGACAGAGCTCTCATCTTGAAACAGCAGGAATGCATACCCTGAGAAACAAAACCAGACACCCAGATCTATTAAAAAAAAAGCACAACATTTGCTGTCATTTGTATTCAATTAAAGGGATGCTGTGCACATCAGACTCACCTTTTGGTGGAAAGTAAGACTTGCTCTCTGCCTTGTGGGGCCAATCTACAAAGAGATGGCCGAATCGGCGGAAACTGGCAGTGATTTCATCTGAGAAAATTAAACTCAAGGTTAGCGACTCCCATCAGACCATTTGGCACTTTGTTTGGTTTTAAATTAATTTAACCCAAAAAGCTGCAGTAATCATTCTAGTCCTTTCAAAATAATAAACAGACTTTATCATTTCAATATATTCTCACCTTCATCTATATCTGGGGGTAACCCTCCGACAAACACCTTGCGGGAATAACGCTCGACGCGTTCGCCATTCAGGTGTGGGAAACAGTGGGCAGAGCTGAGGCCCTGGTCACCGGACTCATCCTCTCCAAAGGAGCGCTCATCCTCCATGGGGAACAGAGACGAATGGCCTGACAGAGAAACATCTGGATCAAAATACTGACCGGACATCTAAACTTAAGCAGAATTCATAACATTTTAAGAATACGAAAGGGGGAAAAACAAAAAAGCAAAGACTAAAAACAGGAGCAGACTAGATCAGTTTGAACCCATGATTTCTATTTAAATTATTCCTCCGATTGATCGGGCCAAAAAATTAATGATTCAGCTTTTATTAAACTGCATGAATTCTGGGCAGGAAGTCAGTACAAGGCAAACAAAAAGCTCAGTGACATTTTGAACAGGGAATAAAGCAAACTGAATGCTTTAGACAAAAGGAGGAAAACAGCATAATTGCAAGAAATAAGACTCATTAGCTTTACCTCGTCTTCTGCCATAACTTCTTGCTGCATGTAAAACACAGAAAACTCTCGAATTAAGATGAAAGTCCCAAAAAAAAAACAACCTTATAAAACAACAAAGAATCAAACCAAGGCTTGAAATTTAATGATCACAGAAAAATTATTTTCAAAGCAAAGTCCAATCTGATTTTCTATTTAATAAACTTATTTTGAAAAAGTTTGTTAGTTTCCACCCCCTCTTAAAGTGGCAGTCACATTTTATTTTTCACTAGGCAACTTGACTTTATTTTTGTTCAAAATTGCCAACAAATTTTTATTTTTTTTCCCCAAAATAAGACACGGCACATTCACAAAGAATAATTTGAGGAAGTAAAAGAAGGCTGAGATTTCTGTTTCCAAGCAGAACAATTTCAAGCCCGGGCTTGGTTTTAGTCCAGCATACGATGTTACGTACCATTCAAAGGCAGAGGCACATCTCCACCCTGATGTGGGAATGTGTAGCGTCCTAAAGAACAAAATAAACCATTAAAACCCCCCAAAACAAATAAAACCTTTAGAATCTATAGTCAGAGGGTTTAGGGTTTAGCTCACAGCGACATACTCAAAACAACCATTATAATAACAAAAACAAATAAGCATAGGAAATGGTTTATGGGTAATATTCTGAATTTATACTTTTGAAAAGCTCAATATAGAACAACTATATATTTTTACAATAGAAACATGTAAAAAGCATATTTCATTCACTTTAAATCAAATCAACTTCAAAAATTTTGTTAATTTTGTCAAGTTTAGTTTACTTTGATTTTTTTGGGTGAATAATTATCAAGACATTTTTTTTTTTTATTTAATAACGTTTTTAGAAAGAATTTAATGCCAACTTAAATTATATCTGAGCTATTAGGACGTTCTAGTAAAACAGCTGAATATTAACGGTGTAGCGGAGGATGTTTTTTTTCAGGGTGGATCATCTAAATAAGTGGTCCTCCTAATTGTCAGTCGTTCTGCTGATATGTTTACGTAAGGCCGTCCTACGTGTTCGTCCACATTTTCACTTCCCGGTGGCGAGTTCGACAGCGGAAAAATTGCATATATTCTTTTGGATAGTAAACTTGTAGGAGCGATGCAAACAGCAACTTTTAAACAGAGCATGCAGCCTTTTATTATGTATGCTGAGGGTTTGCCCTTTACATGAGTGAAGAGGTATACAAAATACTTAACGTAATGATATTGTGAAAGGGTACAGCAGCCTGTTGGTATCTAAGATATAAATGTGTAAGGGTATGTGTACATAAAACTATGTATGCGTTTATTTAGATTAATGCATGCACCATATGCATACTGTCTATTTAGATTTGCATTTCAGTGTTTGTAGATATATCTTGAGATATCTAATAAGTGGGGTATTTTTTAGATCTTCCTTTATCATTTTAGTTTTATCATTTTGTTCTTTTTTTTGGTTGGTTTTGTCCAAATTTTCTGTGTATATTGAGCTTACAAAGCATAACATGCCACACGTTAGCATAGCCACAAATACTTTCAATATGTGTATAAATCCCTGATTCATACTGTCTGTTTTGTAACCGTTTGATTTAAACCTCTTTAAATAAAAGTGTTAAAAAATAAAAAAGTGCACCAGGAGAAGGGGCTCATGCACACTGTTGTTTTTTTTCTTTTGGAGTGGAGTAGAGTAAAGTGGAGAGGGCGGGTCTTTTCAAAAATATTCCACTATACCCTTCTACTAAATCTGAAACCACAAAAGCAAGTTGGAAGCAAAGTCTATTTAATGCATTTAACAATATAGTTTGTGAAATGGACGATCTCTCTCCATCCTTTTTAATGTTAATTTTGAGGTAAAGATTCCTATTTGATATCTTTTCTGCAATTTTTAGCAATGTCATCAGTAAGAGGGTGTAAATAATAATGCGTTTTGTATACGATCGCGTCGATCCAACAGCCTCCACTTGATCGATGACATGCATCGACGTCCCGCCAAGAGATGGTTCATTCATGTTTTTTTCCTCCTCCGGGCGTGGTATTTTTATCCATTTGCTCCTGGGTGTAATTCTCCCTCCCGTGCTGCGGTGCCGCTAAACCCTATTTTTGCCCTCCTACAGCGCTTCCTGGTTATACTCTTACAGCAGTGTGTTGCAGTGAGGAAGCTTGATGCAGAAATTTTTGATTTATGCTCAATATTGAAGCGTGGGTCGGCGCTACACACTGTGGGTCTAGATACGGCAGAGGCGGCGAGGAAGTGGGGGCGAGGTCGATCAGAGGAGAGGAGGGACATGAGACCTGCAAAAGAGCGGAGATCCAGGTGGAAAAAAAGGGTCCCAGCGTTCACCAGCGCACCTGCAGCCCTGTCTTCCTAGCGGGTCCAAACTTCACGCAGTTGTTTTCAACAATTTCGGGTCATGAAGAAAAGCGAGCGGCCTCCTGTCTGCTGCGTAACTGTCTGCGGTCAGCTATTATTTTAGGAGAGGAGCAGCGGGCGTCCTGAGGAGAGGCGCGGGGCGTCTGGAGCCGAGGTATTGCATTGAACTCATTGCACTGATTTTGTTCAGTATTTTCTGATGCAAAGCCTTTCAGAATCTATAAAGCAGGGGCATTGTTATTTTTTCAGTGAATGAGGTTTTAATAGGAATAGGTGGAGTGCAACTTTTCTACTTCTGTTATTTGCTGTTTTTTTCTCCAAAAATAAAATGCATAATGATATTACAGCTTTCATTGATTCATTTCAAATTTGAAACATTGTCTCAAGCCTGTAAGGTAAAAAAAAAAAAAATGAACCAATTAATCGAGTCGAATCGTGGTGTATTCTTGAGTGTCGAAAATAATAAAATCGTTGGGTCAGGAAATTGATACTGAATCGAATTGCCATGATGGATGTGATTTAAACCCCTCGTCATCAGCAATATTGGAAAGCTCTGAACTGAGCTAAAGAAATTTAGAATGACATTTAGGCAGAAATCTTACAAAAGTCTGTGTAGTGAATACTCATATCAGCAGTGTTTTGTTTTTTAAACACAAGCATGTGAACTACTCTCTATGCACATTCTGAATGTTCTGAGTGCAGATTTAATACTATGAGGCTCCAAATTTATCGCCACCATGTGTCTGCTCCTTTTATGAGCTTGTGGTTTGCTTTTTATGCAGCTATAGATTCTCTCTTACTTGCATGAGGACCTGTTTCTGTGCTCTTAAGTCAACTTCTGTCACTTTGAGGACAGTACCAACCTGAGAAAGTAAGCTGGTTGTGATTGGCTACTTTTTGAGGAAATCCCGCCTCTTGAGGCTGTAATCTTCTTCCAACTAGCAAAGCAACTTCAGCCAAACCCCTTCTATTCAAGAGTTGGAAGTTGGTTAGATGAGTCATCATTAAATATAACGTGGTCTGGATCAGGGGTGTCAAACTGGTTCCAGAAAGGGCCATGTGGCTGCAGGTTTGCTTTCCAACCAAGCCATAGCACACCAGACTCCAGTCATCTCACCAAATGAGTCCAGTCTTAACATGATGACTTGGTAAAATGACTGGTGGGCTATTGCTTTGTTGGAAAGCAAACCTGCAGCCACATGGCCCTTTCTGGAACCACTTTGACATCCATGGTCTGGATGAATACCAGATCCTGATTGGCTGTAAGCTGTCTGTTAAAAAGGGTTATAGGGGATATACAAAAAAGATTGTGGTGAAATAGGCCGTTTCTGCTAGCTCCAAAGGTAGCTAGAAACGGGAAGGCAGTTTACGATGATCACCTTGGCAACGAGTGCCAACTCAAGATGAGGGATTTCCTGAAAAGCAACCAATAACAGGCAGGTTGCTTTGTGGGCTGAGAAACACCGTTAAAGTTACAAAAGTTGACAGGAGCGAGCAGAAATGGGTCCACACCGGAGTAAAGGGAAGGCTGCGCACTGGTGGAAATCAACCCCACACGTGCAGCGAAGGAACAAACACAAGCATGTGTGATATATTTAAGGCAGCAACTAACAATTATTTTGCAATTTGATTAATACTTTGACTCTTTTTTTAATTAATTGATTAATCTGATAACAAGAGGTTCCTTAAAAAAGACCTTTTGCAAAATCAAATCAGGTAAAACTAAAACTTTTCCATTTGAAGGGTTCTGGATAGAGCAAATTGACAGATGAATTTTTTTTTTTTTTATCTTAAATGCAAAATGTTTACATTTTGTTTGTACAATTTTGGTATAATTGTTGTCAAGGTGGTTTGCTCTGTCAGCTAAAGGCATGTTTTAGAGTCTCTACACTAGGGGTGTGCAAAATAATCGTCATGATGATGCATCATGATTCTAATTTTCGTGATCTACTGCATCGATTCTTGATGCCAAGTATCGATTATTAAATAAAAAAAAAAAAAAATGAATAAAATTGCATGAATGGTTGGCTAACATCAGCCGAAAAACAAGTGTAATACAACTTCCAGTCCAGTAGATGTCGCTGCGGATGTGTTGACGCACACTGCCTTGTGTCACAAGCATTTCCGTCCGCGCGATACTGCGCCGAGTCATTCAAAAACAAAACAATATTGCAATGCATCGCAATAATTCAACTATCGTGATACATCGTGATAGAATCGCATCGTGGCCTGTGAATCGTGATTTGAATCGTGACTTCTTTGGCAATACCCACCCCTACTCTACACCCCATTTAACATTTAATCAATTACCAAATTAGTTGATGATTATTTCAATAATCGATTATTAACCATTAATTGTTTCAGCCCTAGATATATTGGGGCCCTATGGTACTCTATTTGCACACGCAACAAGCTAAAAATGCACGTAAAAAGTAGTTTGTATGACGTAAATCTGCTCATAGGAGTATTTTTTGCTTGAGTGGCTTTATGGCAGAATCCTGACGCCTTCAAATGTTTTTTGTCAGTATCTGATCGAGACCCTATTACCCACTATCCACCATAGCAGACCACCGCATTTGCATTTTAACTGTTGGGTTTTTCCACATTATAAAAAATAAACAAACCATTTTATATTGATCTACCTAAACTTTGCGTATTTGTGTTTTAGAATGTAATTTCCCTTTCATGTAGGGGTGAGTATTGGCAAGGGTGTTGCGATACGATACATCATGATACTTGGCTCACGATACAATATTATTCGATATTGTAATATCACTATATATGGCGATATTTTACCCAGCTATGAAAATGGAATGTACAGATAAAAAAGGAAGTGTTGTATATGCTGATCAAAATTCATCTTTGGAGTTTGAGTCAGTCCACGTCTTCATCTGCTACAGCCTCAACTACAGAAACGTTTCTGCGCTGCAAAGCAAAAACGACGCCATCAACCAGAGTGGGGGTGCAGAGATGGCCCATTTTTTGTTTTAGATAAAAAATTGTTTTTTTTTTTAAATCGATAATAGGAACTGAGATACCTATAATATATTGGGCAGCTGAAATCACAACATATCGCCAAATCGATTTTTTCCCACACCCCTATTTGATGTGGTTCCAGCTCTAAATAGGTTAGTAATCTCTTATTCAATATTGGCTTCATTTATATTTTTATTGTCCTCATGGAAAAAAATTTATTTCTGACTAAATGTGTTATAAAACTGCCACCACACTTTCAAAATAAAACACTAAATACACATACTGCACATTAACACCACAGTAATCAGGAGACAAAAACATGTGCTGCTATGTAGATATGGCAGATAACAGCTCCTTATCAACCCTAAGCAACAGTGAACTACATCCTGCTGGAAGGCATTCAATAAAGTGATATAACCACAATTTCTCACGGAAAAGCACCGAGTACATCGTAGAATTAGAATAATAAAACATTTGGTCATCAAAGCTGGTCATTATTTTTGTTCAGTTACTATAGGAACCAATTTTTTCAAACATTTTTTTTTAAATCAAACCAAGAGCTTTGAGAATTTCATTTCTCAATTTGTTAGAGACTAGATTCTCTTCACCTCTGGGGCGGGCTTTCCTCTGGAGATGCATCTCTAAATGTCTGCATGGATGTTGGCAACATTATTGGTTAGGAGCTAGCATTTACAATGGGCTTAGAGTGTGAATTGGCACCATTTAAATGAAAATGAATTAAATGGGGGATGGGGGGGAACGGTTCACAAAAATCCACGGTTAGGTTCCGCACGTTTTGCGTGGGTCACGGTTTTTGGTTTGGATTCGGGGTATATGTTGATTGTTACCCTGAAATCCCATAAAAATTTATGAAATTAATTTAAAAATCCCAAAAATGAATGAATTATTTTTATTGATCCGCGAAACCCTGGATCATTTACGCATGTTTTGCTGCTTTGAATTTAATCATCTGGCGCATGCTCTCTACCATCTCCAAGGAACTCAGAGCGGGCGGTCGGGAGCCAGCGGCGGAGGCTGTAGGCTTTGCTTTGAGCAGGCGGTCTGAGCGCATGCGGGGCGAGCGTTGACGGGGCATATGTGGGATTTCGGGGTTAGCATAACATGTTGGTCATGTTGCTGTTGCATAAACAAAACGTGTTGCACAATGCTTGCACACTGTTGCACTTTTATCCACAACTTTTCTTTCTTTCTGCGCCGTCATCGTAGGTCACTCTAAATGCAAAATGTGGTCCCATACAGCAGACCTATAAAGTGCTGCTGGCGGCGTCTTCCAACTCCCTGTTCTTTCCCACTCGCCATACCCACACAATTCTCCACAACAAATGATTTTTTTTTCTGCTACACCGGCTACGCTGCTTCGCCTTCTTCTTCTCCTTGTTTACTACTGGTGGTTGGCTTTTGGTGCGCAGTACATCAGCACCTTCTGCTCTGGAGTGTAAACGCTCGCCTATGAGAAAAGGAGCGCGCGAGCGCGCATGAGACCAACGCAACACACGCCGAATCGAACCGGCATACTTGTCGAACCAACGGTTCGGTTCGGTTGGTTTTTCTCATAAACCGTTCCATCCCTAAAAATATATAGTACGGTACATTTAAAAAGCTGCAATGTCATTTCGGTGTTGATTAGCACTGTGGAAGAAACACAGAATAGGTACAAAGTGTATTTAAATGTGTCGTTCTAATAATGGCTGTTTAATAATGGAAGCCTTATTGGAACAGAGGTTGGAGGTTTTTGAGAAACTTAAAAGTTTCTCCTCCATTTAGAAATTAAGTATAGATTATGTTTTCTTTTTTTTAAAAGAATCAGAAAAAAGTACAAACTATATTATCCTTCTGCTCTATTATGCTTTTTATGGTGCTTGATGCCAGGAAAACAATGTTTATAAACGTCTACATTACATGAAGTTTATTAAATACTCGGGTTTTTCTGCTGCATTTCCAATACTTTTCCATTTTGTTTTTCTGTAAAATGTTCAAATTGCATTTTCTTCCTTCAGTTTCCATAAATATTAAACACGGAACATTTATTTGGACTAACCACTGAAGTTACTTTCTGAAATCTTAGACTATAATCTTTCACTTGATCAAGTCATCCTTTAATACAAATTGAGCTGATTGTTCTAAATAAAATGTCTATTCTTTAACTATTCAAATACAATGCAAGATTAGAGAAGATACAAACTAAATTTAAAGGATATGTATCAAACTAATAAAAAAAAAAAAAATCTGTATTTACAGGATTTATGGGGGAAAAAATAAACTCAAATTAGCAGCAGACTAATGACCAATAACAGCAGAACTACTTTTATGAGTTAAATGTGAAAACCTGAATGTGAGAAATCAATCCTCTGGTTACAATAGTTAGTGGTGGGAACCAACCTTTTAAGGAGTCCTGTTCAGCCCTCATAATGTCAATCAGGGAGTTCTCCAGAGAGTGCATGTTGAAACCATCAAAAGACCGCGTTCTCTCCTGCAGGGTGAAAAAATAAAAAGCAGCATTTAGATGTAGCACTTCCCACTACAACAGTCTGCAAGATCTGACATGAGACAATGCAGAAAACAGAGCCAGTTCCTGTGCCTGCGACAGTACACTGTTAGGGGAAAAGGCATCATGTAAATCCAGATTAAAACACCTCCTAATCCAGACTGTGAATAAAAATTAGAAGTCTAAAAATAAACCAATATGGAATTGATAAACACTCAAAATGGCACCATTGAGTAGATGAGCAAACTGAGGGCACACAAAGCAGCAGAGGAGCACAAGACCTCTTAAATCAGGACAAGAGGAAGCACATGTGATCAGACCAGATGATAAGACGTTTTCTCATTTAACCAAATGATCTAGATAAGGCCTAAGAACATAAACACATACACAACAAGCTTCTATTCATTCATTTAGATGGCTGAGCTGTCACGTATCCTGTTCAGCTAAAGAGGCTCGTTTGTTGCATTCGACACAGCCAGGCATGCTAAACGGCATTAACATTTGCCCCTGAAAGCCACGCGAGATGTATACACAGTTTACACAAAAATTTCTCACCGATTCCTTCAATCCGCTTCATATAGATTCAGATAGTTTTCTACAAACCTGGAAAGAATAGACGCTGTCGTTGCGGTTCATGCTGTCCTCCACCCAGCCCTTGTGATTGATGCCAGAGGTATTTCTGGGGAACTTCTGCGAGGGAATCTGGAGAATATATTGCAAAAAATATTAATTCTTATTAAGGTGAAAATCTGACCATGTTTACTACTTTGATCTGAGTTTTTAGCCACCTGGTTGTTGGGGAAAGATTTCTTCAAAGGGGAGTAGGAGTTAAGGCTAGCCACCCCTCCTCCTATGCCCCGTCGGTACTCTCGAACCCCTTGTGTCCCTCCCCAGCCACTGTAGCCACCTGGACTCCAAGAGGTGGACGTAGGAGTGGACAGACTCTGGTAGCTTCCCCACGGAGAAGGGGGTTTGCTTTGAGCGGGAGCGAGATGGGGCAGCTGGGCGAACGGTCCGGCGCGATGGGGGTGTGGCGGGAAGGAAGGTTGGTGTTGATGCGGACTAGCCGGGGAGCGGCGGTGCTGCTGCGGAACCCCCTGACCGTGAGGATGGGGCGTAGGGGGGTGGTGCTGGGTGACTGGTCCGATCTGTGGGGAGAAACTACCTCCTACGCCAAAGCCTGGGCCAGCATGGTGGGAGAAGTTCTGAAACAGTAGCGGTGGGCCGTTTGCGTTAGAGCCAGCAGGACTGAAGAAAGCTCCGACATCTTCCCCAACCACAGGAGACTGGTTGGATGGAACGGCGGGGGACCAGTTGTTAAAGCTGGTCAGTGAGGATGGGGACGGGGTGGACTGCGCACAGCTAGTAGCCATTCCCAGGTTGTCCTGGTAGTCAAAGCTGCTCAACCCAGGAGACTCTATCCTTAATTTCTCCTTTCCGACACTACTCTCCAGGGAACCCTTCTCTAATGACCCATCGTCAGGATGAACTCCATCAAGCTCTGTTAGGCCTCCTCCAACCTCCTGCTGGCCTGGAGACAGAGTCTGAGGCTGGCTCTGGACTTGAGACTTCTCCTGCATGTCTTGGAGGTCCAAGGCTTTGGACTTGTCCGATTCCAGAATCTCATCTTGCATGTTACCGTGCTGGGCTACAGAGGGAAAGAGCCAAGCGCTGCCCCCATTGGTGGAGCAGGCGTTGTTTACAAAGGAAGGAGGGCTGGGGGGGTTGGAGGAGTCCTGCAGGTGCTGTGGCTGAAGGTGAGGAGGAATCCTGACAGGGAAAGCAGATTTGTTACCACCACCGTTCTTCACCAGAACTCCAAAGCCGTAGTCCCCCATTTAGGTAGATTTTCAGCTTTCACCGTCTTCTTTATCCTAAAACAGGGAGAAAGAGGCCGGGTTAGATGAACGTCATGTTAATTTGATCACTGTTAAGACAATTGAAACAGGCCAGATGTAGAGAAAGTGTCTTTGCTGCAGGGCTGCCTGGTCTTGTGATGCAATCAATGAGATTAAATCATTGACTGGCCTGGGCCATGGGAGGCCTGGGTGAAATATAACACTACGGCAGGCTCGGAAAACACCCAGCCTCACCAAGCCAGGCTGCTGGACGCCTGCTCTGCTCAGGCTGACGTCTCCAAAAGGTCGTCATGCAGCTAGCAGCGAAGCTAACAGCTGCTCATGCGCCCTTTTCATCGCGCAGGGTCCATTTTAAAGCCCACTCAGACGAGCACCACCTACATCCACCTTCTAATGTCGCTTTTACCGCAGTGACCCCTCCAAAGGCAACCGTTTAAAACGAGGCGAAAGTGTCGGTGACGTCCCCAGGGTTAGAAGCCGCTAAGCTAGGATAATAGCCGATAACCCAGCAGACGTTGTAACGCATTTGCAAAGCAGCCAGAAGGCAATAAAATAACCACCTGAACCGCTTTAACGTCTCTCGAAATTTCGCCACCGTCCGCGGAAGCTTTATCGGTGGCAGGTTTAGAAACGGTTCCCCGGTTCTTTAAACGACCTCGTCTGTTTCGTGTCCTGAACGTTCAATGTCACACAGACTTACCAATCCTTGTCATCATTTTTTTTTTCTCACGTATCAAAGCAACGCAGCGAGGCCTCGACCGCGGCTCCACCGTATAAACAACCCGATCAAAAACCGCGTTACTTCAGAGACAACTACCTTCAGTTCGCCGTCATGACCTAATCGTTAAGATGTTGCCATATTTTAGCGTTTTCCCTTTTTCTGGGTTTCCTAAGCAGCCGGTGTGAATGGTCTCCTCATTCTCTCTTCTAGATGACAGCTGGGCCAGTGGGAAGACACTTCCGCCTCTAATCCCCGCCTTCAACCCCCTGCACCAGCCAATCAGTGGAAGGATTTCCCTTATCACCCCGCCCACATTGTCTGTAATCTGCTGTCTGATTGGATGAGTGTAGTGAGCGCACGCCCACGTAACCTATCCTCAATGAATGGCAGTTGCGTCCCCTTCCAAATAAGTAGGATGTCATTAATACAAGTTGTATAAAAAAATAAATAAATAAATAAAATGGGTTTATTAAGCAAAAATTAGAAAAGAGGAAATAAAAAAAGGGAAGACATTTATATAGAATACAAAAATCTGTATAGATATGGAATTTCTTTGAAATAGAAGAAGGACATACTTATTGTATATGATTAGGAGGAAAGACATATTAAAGGTATGTGAACTAAAATAAACTGTTGAAAATATATTTTTGGACTGTAAAATATACACTAATTAAAGGAACAAAACTGCATTTAGTAGTAAAATAGTCAGGAAATTAACAAGGATTGGAGAAAATATGTAACAAAGACAAATCTGGATAATTTTGAAAGCATTATGGACATATCCTCATAAAATAAAAAATAAAAATTAGAATTTAATGGGTGAGAGCTATTGTTGTTTCAAACTAAAAGTGGGACGATATATGCACATATGAGCTAAATAAGAAGAAACAATGAGCTAACCTCTACAGTGCTTTGAAAAGAAGTATTTAGAAGTATTCATATCCTTTTAACATTTCTGACCACATTATTATTCTAGATAGAGAACGACTGTGAACAGCAACTTGTAAGTCTTCCCTCAGACTTTGAGGTGTCCACTCTAGTACATGAATATTTCATTTAAAATAGCTCCACTTTGTCTCTACCTGTATATTCCGCATTCTTGTCCGGCCTTGGGAAAAGTTTCCACTGTCTCAAGTCTTTTGCAAAAGCCTCTGGTGAAGGGTGGGGAATCATCAGAAGTTAATAATCATCTACCTTTTTAAAAATATTTTAAAGATTTTAAAATGACCTCCTGCGAGCCCATGAATGCAAAAATGATTGTGTTACTGTGTTTATTCCTTTGTCCAAGGCATTTAACACCACTGGTCACATTTTAAGCAAAATTTGCACCAGGTAGAGCTATGCTATGGGATATTTGTCGAAATTAACCTATGGTTCAGGTGATACCTGTTCCTCTCCTAAAATCACAAAAGGAGTTCAGCTTGGTTCAGTCCTGGGACTGCTTTGATTTTCTCTTTACATAAATAGATTATGTGACAATTTTGCAGATGCTATAGAGTGCTTAAAGCCTGTTTTAACACAAGTCAGCCTCATTAACAAACTCTAAAATTGGATTTGAATGTGAATGAAGAGAAAGCAAACCTTTTTCTCCCCTTAAGAATGCTTTCAGAAATGTCCCCACTAATTACTTAAGTTGAAGGTAAACAGATTGAGTTTGCTGCTAATTCTAAATACGTATGTTTTATATGGGATGAAAAGCTCTCTGTCAAAAGGAACGTAGCAGGTTTGGTGTGAAAACAGTTGGGGATTATTGGGTTTTATTATCGTTAGGGTTTCAGTTTCTCTCCCAAAGTGGTTTCAGCAACTCTTTTACTTCTGCTTGGCTGTTTAGATGTTCTATAAATGAATGCTTCAGCCAAATCTCTTTAGCCCTTCAATGCTGTTTATCACTGTGCTTTGATGTTTGTAACAGACTGCGAACGTCTCATTCATCAACGTGAGTTAAACACGGGAGCTGATTGGCCTCCTCTGAATCAAAGGAAGTATTTTAATTTGATGATTTTAGACTTAGACTCAACTTTTTCTCTGAAAGATTAATCCTTCAGTGAAATTCTGGTTATAGCTTATTAAGAGTACAAAGAGTTAAAGCAAAATGCCATTAAAGATAAAAATATGACAGAAAATATAAAAAGAAGGTATATAGTACTAAAAAATTATTTAAAAAAAAGGAAAAAGTTGAAATGTCCTGAAATATGTTTCCCTTAGAAATAAAAAATATCTGCACAGTAGAGAGAAGGGAAGACTACAAAGCAGTTGACTTGGGTTATTGCACTTGCACTGCAGAAATGTACTGAAAATATAGATAAATAAAAATTAAACAGACTACACAGTAGTTGGCATGTGTTATTGCACAGTGATAGAGAAGAATTATTGCAAATTTTCAGCTACAGATCTCTGCTTGGTCTGACTTTTTTCTACTTTAATTCTCTCCTACAAAGATCTAAAACTGTCTACTGTTCTCGCTCCAGCAATAGTTTTCTTTTGCATCTTCGAACGCACTTAGAGAAAGGAATACAAGCATCAGGATTAAGGTTCCCGCAGCTTGAAAACATCTTCAGTCTTAAATAAAAGAAATCAGACTCTATATCTTGGACATTATTTTAAACCATTTGTAAGAATGAGAAACATGACTCTATTACTTTTTGATATTTATATTGTCTTTTAAATTTGGAAATAAATTCAAATGGCTTTCCCACCAGGATTAGTTTTAATTTAATTTCATCCATATTCACATGAGCTATGATCAGCTTTCCTGTCACTACTAAAGAAACGCATATCCGCAGCATAATGCTGCCGCCACCATGTTTCAACATGAAAATGGCGAATTTAAGCCAATGCATGTTCTTTTCCACACAACGAGTTTTAGTTTGATATGATCACAAGTTTAATTTTGATAATATTGCTTTCTTCCCCTAAAACATTTGCGAAAAATTTAACAAACTCTTCCTGCTGACATTAGTGATCATTTCCTCTATTTTTTATTTATTTATCTTTAATCTGTTAGATATATTTCATTGTTACCATGATGCTCCCTATCATAAATAATACCCAAAAAACCTTTGAGGACTCATATTTATAAAGGAATTAAATTTAATATATTGGCTAAGACTCTCAGTCATTCAGGTCATAGTCTTTCCAAAAAAGTAAAACTATAAAATAAAATAAAAAGTTTAAATAATGTAATAATAATAATAATAATAATAATAATAATAATAATAATAACAATCCACTGGACTTTGTTTCCAAGTTTGAAGATGTTTATGTTCCCATCCATCAAGCTTTTTACAAGCAACGTCCAGTGGATTTTTTTAAATACTTTTTTTGGAATAAATTTAATATATATTTACTCCATTTTCTCATTATCTCACGATTAAATGTATCTTAAAGGGTCCTCAACGTGAATGAAAGCCACACTTTTGAAGTTTTACTTAATTAAAATATACCTTAAAAGGAATGGTACAACTTACCACAAAACATTTTGTTTATGTCGAGTCAGTTTCAACAAAATTTAAAAGAACTTAAGGTAACATATTGAAAAGGTACCTTTAAAATTGTTACGTGATAAAAGTTTAAACTTTTCACAAATGTGTTTGCTTTGATGGATTTTTTAAAATCCCACAACAAATACTGACATTTTTCTATTTACTTTTTTGTAGGCTTGTCATGTCATAATTTGTTTTTGCCAATTCCCAGCGGTTCCTTGCTCTACAGATCATGCAGAGATGATTTGAATTATCAGTTCATAGCTTTGTAAGTTGGTGCACAAATGACCAAATGAAGATAAAACACTGGTTTACCACTTGAGATCAAAACGCTCTACTTTCAGCCAAAAAAAAGACAGAGATCAATACATGAGGCTAAATATGGAAACATGTGAGTTTTGATTCAGTTCTGCAAAAGATAACAGAAAATAAAAACCACTGTGTCGAATTTGCAAATTATTTGGGTAAGCAAATGTTTTCTCCTCAGTGCCAAGATGGATTCTAGATAGA
>JAGKQL010003130.1:0-24721 GCA_018398635.1 Cyprinodon brontotheroides | reverse complement strand
TGGATGGATGGATGGATGGATGGATGGATGGATGGATGGATGGATGGCTGGATGGCTGGATGGATGGATGGATGGATGGATGGATGGATGGATGGATGGATGGATGGATGGATGGATGGATGGATGGAATTGCATTAATAATTAGCTCCTGCCTGTTGCTGCAGAGAAAACACTGAGCCTGAAAGTTAAAGCTCTAACTTGGTCATAAATAAACATCACTACAAACAGAATGTGAGTCGGTGTACAGGGAACTAAAATGAGCATCCCCCCCCAGACTAGGCTCCTTCATAGACATTGGGTGACGGGTTTGGTTGCCAATGGGAGGTTAAATCAAATGGGAACAGTAGAGGAAGTTCATGTCCCCCCACTAAAGTCCCACTGAAGTGAGAACACAGACCCAAAAAACACAGGAGGGACTATATAACTAAAGCAAACAGGTTGCATCCTTGGTGTTTTATGCTTAAAGATTTGTTTCTGAAACTATTTTACATATTATATAATAATATTACCTATTTTATTTCAGTAAAATATTCATAAAAGAACTGTCCTCAGATTGACCACAAGATGTCTCTATAAGACACTTTATTGCATAATTTCAAAGAAAGCTTATTATTTAAAAAATCAAAGAAGGAATGTGCAAAATCAAGCAAAATTTATTGTGAGTGATTTAAACATAAAGGCGTTTTAAGAGACGCATTCTGCCATCCAAATATGCTATTTTTTCCCTCTTTGTAAATATATTTAAGACATTGCCATTAATTTAATGATAATTCCATCCATCCATTTTTAGTCATGCTTATTCCTGCTGGGTTCGCGAGGGGAGCTGGTGCCTATCTTCAGCTGTCAATGGGCGAGAGGCGAGGTTCATGATAATCGTCTACCTTTATTTTAAGCATGTTGGTGTTTTGTTGTCTTTTCAAACAGCTGTGCAATATGTTTTTTTTAATTCATACATTGTTAAAATGAAGCTTTGGTTCCCAGATAAAATCTGATGCATAACAGTACCTGTTGCTTACACGAAGCCCTCTGTGATCAGATGGAAAGACTTGTAGTTTTGCTATAAAGGATGAATTTTATCCTGCCTTTGGGTTAAAGAGGTTTTTAGTTTTTGTCATGGCATGCTTTGACCTGATAGGCATTGGAAGTCTACAGAGAAATCATATTATATTTCTAAACTCTTTATAAATCTATACTGGCTTACTTGAAATGAACCTATCTATATCTTACTGCTAACTGAGTAAACACCAATTCAGTTGTGCAAAAACAAAACAAAATGATAGATATTATAAAAGAAAATATTACATTAGACTCATTAAAATATAATTTACTGTTAATTGTTTACTCAGGACCTGTCCTGCTTTACACATTATAAATGTGCAATCATCCATCCTTGTTGATAAAATGTGACAAATAAGTTTTCCTGACAAAGTTTTTCCGCATCCTTTAATAGCTGCATAGAGGTATGATCAAGATACTGTTAATGGGGGTATAAAAAAAGGATGGCTTATTAATTTACTGCTGTTCTCACAAGTGCCCTGATAACAATATTGAAGTTTTGAAGGACACAAAGCCTAAAACTGATGACAGGGTTTGTATGGCTACTTTTTCTGCTGTACTATTGTTTTCACCTGTTTATCCCATCAGAGTAACACTGATTCTGAAATTATGATTGCATAAAAAAAAAGAAAAATGTGTTCTGTTTAACAGTAAAATTGCACTACTGAATGGAACTGGAGTAGAAGTGTTGCAATAAAAACAGTTGTTTTTATTTTCAGGGTGATATTGAATTTGTGTTTGGAGGCCTCTGACTGCCACAAAGTTTTATGCATAGACAAAAGGTTTTGGTTCCTTTAATATATTTTTTTATTTTATTGCTGTTGTCATGATAAACATAACACATATATTAAAATTTTGAATATATTCAAATTAACAGTATAAACCGATTTTTATTAGAATGCAGCTGCAGTAACTGTTGCATTTCTATTATCTTCACTTGTTTTGGAGAAGATGTATTTTTTTTTTTTTTGATTATGTTTTTTTTATTTTTTTACTCAGGCCAGAATTAAAACAACATATGTAAATCGTATGATATCCTTTTTGTCTTTTTTGTCTCAGTACTGTGTGGCTAAATTGTTTCAAGAAACATATTGATTGAATACTTGAGAGATAAATTTAATTTATCTGTTGTCAAGGCAGGGTTGCAGGAGACCTTGTGCCATTAGAATACACGGCCACACAGCACAAACAACCACACAGTGCCCAGATACAAACATAACTTATATCTAGAAGGGCTGTTTGAAGAACATATTTTGGGACAGTGGAAGGAGGGCAGAGTAACCAGAGTGAACCCAGGCATGAACAGGAAAAGCAAACTAAACTTAGAAAGTTCTTTGGTTGAATCACCTTCTTGCTGTAAGGCAGAGTGCTACCAACAGGTGCATCACTTTGCAGCCATTGAAGGTATAGGGGAGAATTTTTCCAAATTTTTTAAAATTACACCTATTGATTGTGTGCAAGAGCATGCACAAGCCCATTTCTCCTTGTGCATGTTCAGTGCTGTTTGCATCACTCATACAAGCTTACTTTTTAAAAGAAAATTAGCAATTTTTCTACCGTGGTGGAAAAGGCGAGTTTTAATGAATGGCTGAAACCGTAGCTCAGATCCATAACCTCACAGCGGATATACAGTACACCTGAAAGAGTGCATGCATAGAAAATGATGAGGGACAAGCTTGTAGGACAGCATACATAAACATATCACCAGAATGGTCAACAATTAGGAGGACCATCTATTTTGATGATCCACCCACAAAAAGAATATCCTCCACTATAACCTTGATAATATATTTGATATTCCGATTCCTATTTCTAGTCTGTTTAGTTATTTTATTCTGTTACCAATCCTCTTAATTTGGAAAACAAATTGATTAGCATTGAGTTTTTATATATCTTATTTTTTAACAAGATATTTATTTATAAGTTTAGAAGTAACATGGTTGTATCCACAAATTGCCCTGATGTTGTTCTTTCTTATACAATGTAACCACATTGGGTTACATTAGGGTTTGTGTCACTTAGGTGCCATGTTTCCTGCTGGTTGCACTGGTACACTATATTGCCAAAAGTATTTGCTCACCTGCCTTGACTCACATATGAGCTTAAGTGACATCCCGTTCCTAATCCATAGGGTTCAATATGACGTCGGTCCACCCTTTGCAGCTAGAACAGCTTCAACTCTTCTGGGAAGGCTGTCCACAAGGTTTAGGAGTGTGTTTATGGGAATTTTTGACCATTCTTCCAGAAGCGCATTTGTGAGGTCGCACACTGATGTTGGACGAGAAGGCCTGGCTCTCAGTCTCCGCTCTAATTCATCCCAAAGGTGTTCTATCGGGTTGAGGTCAGGACTCTGTGCAGGCCAGTCAAGTTCATCCACACCAGACTCTGTCATCCATGTCTTTATGGACCTTGCTTTGTGCACTGGTGCACAGTCATGTTGGAAGAGGAAGGGACCAGCTCCAAACTGTTCCCACAAAGTTGGGAGCATGGAATTGTCCAAAATGTCTTGGTATGCTGAAGCATTCAGAGTTCCTTTCACTGGAACTAAGGGGCCAAGCCCAGCTCCTGAAAAACAACCCCACACCATAATCCCCCCTCCACCAAACTTTACACTTGGCACAATGCAGTCAGACAAGTACCGTTCTCCTGGCAACCGCCAAACCCAGACCCGTCCATCAGATTGCCAGATGGAGAAGCGCGATTCGTCACTCCAGAGAACGCGTCTCCACTGCTCTAGAGTCCAGTGGCGGCGTGCTTTACACCACCGCATCCGACGCTTTGCATTGCACTTGGTGATGTATGGCTTGGATGCAGCTGCTCGACCATGGAAACCCATTCCATGAAGCTCTCTGCGCACTGTTCTTGAGCTAATCTGAAGGCCACATGAAGTTTGGAGGTCTGTAGTGATTGACTCTGCAGAAAGTTGGCGACCTCTTCGCACTTGGCGTCAGCATCTGACCCCGCTCCGTCAGTTTTCGTGGCCTACCACTTCGTGGCTGGTTGCTGTTTTCCCAAAACACTTCCATTTTCTTATATTACAGCTGACAGTTGACTGTGGAATATTTAGGAGGCGAGAATTTTGCGACTGGATTTGTTGCACAGGTGGCATCCCTATCACAGTAATGATCCAGTCAGAAGACCCAAAGTTTCAGCCAGAACACAGAATAAGGATTTAAACAGTTTATTAAAAACTCAGGACATCAGGAGCACATCCACCGTGGGTCAGGGATTTCTAAGGAGGGAGATTTAGGTTAGTGGCTTGAAGGAGTTCAAATAATGAAAAGCATGAAACCAACAAAACCACTAACCTTAAAAGAGTCCTCCCTTCAGCAGCATGAATAGAGCAGATTTCTCCTTAAAACTGTTGTTGGGTGGCCAACAGTTGGGTGGCTTGGAGCACAGAGGCAGGAATAGGTCCAGGAAGCCAGACTCAGGCTTTAGTGAACAGGGAGCTTGGCAGGAGGCAGAAGTCAAGAGGCAGAAACAGGGTCGTTGTCCAGAGGGCAGAGAAATCCAAAAAGGGCTAGGCAAAAAGGGAAAATCCGTGAAGCAAAGACTTGGTCAGGTAACTTTAAGTGCTGGATACTGCTTGCTAGTTGGTTTGCAATTATCTGGCCCTGTCTGCCTGCCACAGGCTGTCTTATAACTGCTTGAACACAGGTGAGAGACATTCTGCTGATTGCACTGCAGTGCAGCAGGCAGCAGCTGGAGATGATTGCTCACAGGGAGAGCAGAGCAGGCAGACAGGCCAGAATCATAACAGTACCCCCTCCTCAAGGTCCGGCTCCGGACGGACCACCAGGCTGATCAGGGTGGAGGTGGTGGAAGTCCCTGATGAGAGTCCGGTCAAGGATAAAACGGCCTGGAATCCAAGTCCGTTCCTCTGGTCCATATCCTTCCCAGTCCACCAGATATTGGACCCCCCGTCCCCGCCTCCTGGATCGGAGGATACGGCGGACCGTGTAGATAGGGTCACCATCCAAAAACCGGGGCGGAGGAGGGAGGTCAGAGGTGGGCCCAAAGCGAGGTGGGACATAGGGCTTCACCCGGGACACATGGAATGTGGGTGTAATCCGCATAGACCGGGGTAACTGGAGACGGACAGCCACTGGGTTCACAACCTTGGCAATTGGGAAAGGGCCGATAAAGCGGGGTGCCAACTTACGGCATTCTACCCGCAGGGGAAGGTCCTTAGAGGACAACCAGACCTTCTGGCCCACCTGGTAGTCGGGAGCGGGTAGACGATGGCGGTTGGCAGACCTGGACTGAACCCCAGACATCCTGATCATGGACCTCCTGGCCCTCCTCCAGATACGTTGACACCTGACGGCAGCGGCGTAGGCAGAGGGGACTTTGGCCTCCCTTTCTTGAATCGAGAACGTCGGTGGCTGAAAACCATAAACAACATAGAAGGGGGAAAGACCAGTGGTACAGGACGGGAGAGCGTTGATAGCCTGCTCCACCAATGGCAAGTTGTGAGACCACTTGGTTGGGTCAGACTCACAGAGAATGCGAAGCTTGGTTTCGATCTCTTGGTTGGCCCTCTCCGTCTGTCCATCAGTCTGTGGGTGGAAACCAGAAGATAAACTGACAGAGATGCCCAGCATGGAGCAAAACTCCCTCCAGAACCTGGAAACAAACTGTGGTCCTCTATCCGAGACAATGTCCTTGGGCAGGCCGTGAAGACGGAAGACCTCACGAGCTAAGACCACCCCCATCTCCTTAGCAGATGGTAGTCCCTTGAGGGGCACCAGATGAACCATCTTGGAGAACCTGTCGATGACAGTCAACAGGACAGTGAAACCATTAGAGGGGGGCAGACCTGTGACAAAGTCCATGGCGATGTGAGACCAGGGACGGCATGGGATCGGAAGGGGTCGCAGCAACCCCGAGGGTGGGCGGCGGGAGGGCTTAGCTTGGCAACATCTTTGACAGGTAGCAACAAACTCCTTGACATCCTTTGTCAGGGATGGCCACCAGAACTGCGAGCGGACCACCTGTATCGTCTTACTGACTCCTGGGTGACAGAAAAGACGGGAGCAGTGGCACATGTCCAGTACCTTGGGGACCAGGCGGTCTGGGACAAACAGTCGATCTGGAGGACATGAAGTGGGAACCGGAAAGTCCCTTATGGCATCCCTGACCTCTCCTTCCAGTTCCAACATAGTAACAGACAACCGGACTGCCTCTGGAAGAATGAACTCCCCAGCTCCACTGGTCATCAGCTCAGAAGGTTCATGAATTCTGGACAGGGCATCCGGTTTCATGTTTTTGATTCCGGGTCTGAAAGAAAGGACAAAGTTAAATCGTCCGAAGAACAGGGCCCATCTGGCTTGCCTGGAGTTAAGGCGCTTAGCAGACTTCAAGTACTCCAGGTTCTTATGGTCAGTCCAGACCAGAAACGGTTCCTTTGACCCTTCCAACCAGTGCCTCCATTCTTCAAGGGCTAATTTAACTGCCAGGAGTTCCTGATTCCCCACATCATAGTTACGCTCAGCCTGTGACAATGTCCTAGAAAAAAAAGCACAAGGGTGAATCCGACCATCCGAGGTCCTCTGGCTCAGGACCGCACCTACCCCAGTGCTAGAGGCGTCAACCTCCACTATGAATTGTCTCTCAGTATCAGGGGACCGGAGAACTGGGGCAGTGGTGAACAGTGTCTTGAGCTTGGTGAAAGCCTCCTCTGCTTGACTACCCCAAACAAACTTAACCTTAGATGAGGTTATGGCATGAAGAGGGGCGGCAACCTGACTGTAGTTGCGGATAAAACGGCGGTAAAAATTAGCAAACCCCAGGAACCTTTGTAGTTGTTTACGATTAGTAGGGGTGGGCCATTCTAGAACCGCCGTAACTTTGCAGGGATCCACAATAACCTTATTGGGAGAGATGATGAAACCAAGGAAGGAAGTAGAGGTGGTATGAAACTCGCACTTCTCTGCCTTGACAAAAAGGTGGTTCTGGAGTAGGCGCAGGAGGACTGACTGAACATGCTTTTTGTGGGTCTCAAGATCCTGGGAGTATATCAAGATGTCATCTAGATATACAAAAACAAATTGTCCCACCATGTCCCTCAGGACGTCATTCACCAAGGCTTGAAACACTGCTGGGGCATTGGTCAGCCCAAAAGGCATGACCAGGTACTCATAATGGCCAGTGGGGGTGTTAAAAGCTGTCTTCCACTCATCTCCCTCTCTGATGCGAACCAAATGGTAAGCATTGCGTAGGTCCAACTTGGTAAAAATCTGGGCTCCTTGAATCTGGTCAAATGCAGAATTCATGAGTGGGAGGGGGTACCGGTTCTTAATAGTGATTTCATTCAGCCCCCTGTAATCGATACATGGTCTCAGGGACCCATCCTTCTTACCAACAAAGAAGAATCCAGCCCCAGCAGGAGAGGAGGAAGTTCGGATTATCCCAGCCTTTAGGGAGTCCCCCACATATTTCTTCATAGCTTGGTTTTCTGGAACAGATAGAGAGTAAAGACGTCCCCTAGGGGGTGAGGTACCTGGAAGAAGCTCGATGGCACAGTCATAAGGTCTATGAGGTGGGAGGGCTGTGGCTCTAGACTTGTTAAAAACCTCCTTGAGGTCATGGTACTCTGACGGAACCTTGGACAAATCCGGGTAAGTCTCTTCCATGGCGTAGTCTGGAAGAGGCAAAAAATTAGCAGACGATAAGCAGGTGGCTGAACAGGACCTGGACCAACCCAGGATCTCCTTAGCTTGCCAGTCAATGTGGGGATTGTGCTTCTTAAGCCATGAAGCTCCCAGAATAATGGGTAACTGGGGGGAGTGGATAACAACAAACGTAATCTCCTCCAGATGATTTCCCCCCAAAGTTAGCTTAACCTTCTCAGTGACCTCATTTGAGCTGTTTATTTGGTGTCCATCCAGAGCGAGGACAGTCTGGTTAGAAGGTGCGGGGAGAAGTTTGATGCCATGGTTCTTGGCAAAGGATTTATCCAAAAACTCAGTATCTGCTCCTGAGTCAATAAATACTGAGACCTGGTGGGAAACAGAGGAGACCAACATGTTAGCAGGGAAGGAGAGTGAGGAGACAGTCATAGAGCCACGGCTCAGTAGAGAACCCCTCACCTCTACTGAGCCTGGCCTTTTAGCGGGCATTTGGCAGCAACATGACCCTGTCCCCCACAGTAAAAACACAGGTTTAGTTGCTTACGACGAGAACGCTCCTCCAGAGAAACCTTAGTTCTCCCCAATTGCATGGGCTCTGGATTGGATGTTTGGGAAGCAGGAGGAGAGCTTCTCAGCCAGGGGTGAGATCCTGAGTGGGAGGCTGGGGTAGACAAAACCTCCCTATGTCGTCTCTCTCTTCTCCTCTCAGTGAGCCGGAGATCAATTTGAGTAGCCAAATCTTCCAGTTCCTTCAGTGACTTGGGATACGCTTGGGTAGCCAGTTGATCCTTGATGTTATCATTTAGTCCTTCCATAAAGGCATCCATTAATGCCTCCTGATTCCAACTGCTGTCGGCAGCTAGCACATGAAAATCGATGATAAACGAGGTCACACTCCTCTCCCCCTGCCTTAAGGAATACAACCTCCTGGCGGCCTCACGGTTAGGGAGAACAGGGTCGAACACTCTAATGAGCTCCTTAGAGAATTCAGAGTAAGAAGAACAGGAAACAGAGTTATTCTGCCATTCAGCTGTGCCCCATTGTTTAGCTTTACCTGACAATAGTGAAATGACGAATGCCACTCTGGAGCGCTCAGTAGGGAAGGAGGATGGTTGCAACTCAAAGTGTATCTCACACTGAGTCAAAAAGGCTCGACACTGCTCCGGGTCTCCTTTAAATAATTCTGGAGGGGTCAGCTTTGGTTCCTTAACCATGGTAGAAACGGTATGGGGATTAATGGCAGCTGGCTGTGGTGGGGCCTGAACAGAGACAGGAGACAAGGTGCGTAACATGGAAATAATTTCATTCATTCCTGCATCAAGACGAGCGATGGAATTATCCACACTGCTACGCCACTGCTGTGCTGGCGAGGGGTCCATTTTTTGGCCAGATAATTCTGTAATGATCCAGTCAGAAGACCCAAAGTTTCAGCCAGAACACAGAATAAGGATTTAAACAGTTTATTAAAAACTCAGGACATCAGGAGCACATCCACCGTGGGTCAGGGATTTCTAAGGAGGGAGATTTAGGTTAGTGGCTTGAAGGAGTTCAAATAATGAAAAGCATGAAACCAACAAAACCACTAACCTTAAAAGAGTCCTCCCTTCAGCAGCATGAATAGAGCAGATTTCTCCTTAAAACTGTTGTTGGGTGGCCAACAGTTGGGTGGCTTGGAGCACAGAGGCAGGAATAGGTCCAGGAAGCCAGACTCAGGCTTTAGTGAACAGGGAGCTTGGCAGGAGGCAGAAGTCAAGAGGCAGAAACAGGGTCGTTGTCCAGAGGGCAGAGAAATCCAAAAAGGGCTAGGCAAAAAGGGAAAATCCGTGAAGCAAAGACTTGGTCAGGTAACTTTAAGTGCTGGATACTGCTTGCTAGTTGGTTTGCAATTATCTGGCCCTGTCTGCCTGCCACAGGCTGTCTTATAACTGCTTGAACACAGGTGAGAGACATTCTGCTGATTGCACTGCAGTGCAGCAGGCAGCAGCTGGAGATGATTGCTCACAGGGAGAGCAGAGCAGGCAGACAGGCCAGAATCATAACAAGAATATTTAGCACCTTATTATACATCACAGTTCAGTGAAGATTGTATCCTTTTCCTTTTTGATCTTCAGTCTTCTGTTTGGTTCTCCAAGCTAATTATTAACACACAGATAAAAGACACATGATTATAAAGAAGATTTAATGTTCATGTAATGGGTTGAAGGTGAGGTTAGGAACTATTAAATTGTTATATACTGCCAAGAAATAACCACAATCTTATTTGGCAGTGCTGTCATAGATTATTAACCCATGTCAAGGGGAAAAAAATGTTTTATATAAACTAGATTTTTGAAATTGTGGACATGATATGAAAAAAGCTGTTATGAAACTTTAGACAGCAGCTATTATATATTCTAATATCCATGTATTAGTTCATTTTTGCATTCGTTTAAACAGGCAAAATCTTAACTTAAAATAAAGACAAAGTAAGAATTTTCTTGCTAGTAGAAGTATACCATTCCAACATCGAATTAGCTGTTTTCCCCCAAAGACAAATTTATATACATATATATATATACTATGTGTTTTTGTGTTTACATTTTTATACATACCCCCTTGTTATAAATTGTATCACATACATTTTAATTCATTATTTTTATGTCCTTACTTATGTGGATTTAAAGGCCACAGTTCACATATTCCTACTTCATTTTTAATTCTATATGTTAATAAACAATCGTGTAAAGTTAGCAACTGCTGCATATGGTCCTATCATGTATGATGTGTTATATAAAAAAAAACACCAATAAGTAACAACAGGAAGAAAAAACGATTACCGGAACATCCCTGGTTTTACTTTCTTTAAAGATTGATGATTAACAGTTTGCTTTCCAGAAGGTTTAAACATTTCTGCTGTACTAATATTTGTAACAAATTAGCATACAAGTAAATTTCTTACTCTGTATAAACCCCCCTCCAATCACCCCTCTCTTACCTTTACTCTATGCTATTGACCACCCCACCACCCCTCCCTCCTTCTGCCCAACACACAAACACTGAAGCTATAAAGGTAGGTGTTGTGCATGTTTTCAGTCACAGTGGACCGACTCCTGCAGACTACCTGTCGTACACTCCAACTCTGAGCATAATGGCTTGGGATTATTTCAGATCGCCCAGCTACTTAAGAAAAGTAAATGGCACTGTGGCTCTCAACAATGCAGCAGACATCTCTGTTATTGTTATTTACTTTTTGGTTGTCCTGGCTACGGGTGTTGTGGTAAGTTCTGCAAACTTTCTACCTGTTTAAAGCCTGCAATTCTTTTTTAATTCACCACCATGAATTGTAAACTGTTCAAATAATCTGAACAAAGAGCAAAAGCCATGCTATTTTTATTGTTGTTTTGACTGGTTCAGGCATCTGTTTAGGGAATTTGTTTAAAATATTTGCATTAAACACATTGTACTATACCTGGGATTTCTGCAGATGAATATACAGTAACAAGAAACTGCCACTAACATAGAGTTGAAATGCCATAGAACTTACTGTAGTAATGTTTTGTTGACTTTTATTTATTTGCTAAAATGTATCCTTGTATTGTTGCAGGCTATGGTCCGCACCAATCGATCCACTGTGGGTGGCTTCTTCCTTGCAGGGAGGAGTATGGTGTGGTGGCCGGTGGGTATCTTACTAAAAAATTAGGGAAAAAAATTAGTTCTGCAATGATTCTGATGTATTTTTTAACAACTTGACATGAAAGGTTGGTTATATACAAGTCAGAGAAAATAATTTATTGCATAGTTTTGTTCCTTAAAATTATTGCTATTTCTTTATGAAAATTAAGTAAGTTCTTTTATATACATTTGAACTGATGGTGTAAGAGTCAGCTAAAATTAGATTATTCAGATTCACTGGACATATTGATCATCAGAAACTTAAAACATTCTTCAAAACGCTGACATTTTTGTGTCCTTAGCATTGAGGTGTGTCTTGACAAATTTTTAAGAAAAAAACATTTACATTGATCTTAAGTAAGATACTGTTGTAGACAGTCAATCTGGGAATAGTTTCTAAATAATGTGTGGGCCACAGCTGTTGCAGAGGTGTACATTGTTAAGGCCAAAACCTGCAGTGCTAATTGAACTTGTCACAAAACAAGAGCAAATTTTACTCCATAGTCCCAAGCATGGTAAATGCTAACTAAGGCCTCCGAAAGAACAGATTTACAAAGTGACAGGATGAGTAAACAACTTAGTCTTCAGAAAAAATGTAAAGAGGATCAAATGTTTCCTTACAGAAACATTTAGAAAAGATAGAAAAAAATATATTTTACTGGGAAGGTGACATGACTAAACATTGTTGTAAATGACGTGATTCCCTAGTCTTATCTTATACCGAGTAACTTATTAACACCACACTGATTCCCCACGTATAAGCAATCATCAGGTGTATTTTGTTTCTTTTTTATTATAATACAATCAACAAATTTAATGTATGCTGTGATTCAATTAAATATATTAAAAATGTTTTACACATATTTGTCAGTTTCCTTTAATGTCTTAGAGCTAATAGATGACAGACATTTTGTTGTTTAAAAAAGGTAAATTATTATCATGAGATCAAAAAATCTTTTTTTTTTCAACAATAACTAAAGTTATGGCCAAAAAATATTCTACCCAATCTTGGGGAAGCCAGCTGCATTGACAGTTGTCCAGTGCACAGCACCAACAACATGCTCAAGGCATTGCCGAACAACAAAGGGGTATTGCATCAAAACATTTAAAGGAAAATGTACAGAAAAAGAGACGGAAAAAGAGAGGCAGAAAAAAAATGTACAAGCAACAGTAGCAATAACAGCCTGGGAAGACTGACAAGCTGTTGTACTGAATGCGCTACTGGCATTCAGTACAACAGTTACTGTTAGTGGTTCAAGACCTTCCATATGCAGTGCTGAACAGAGCATATTAACAACATTGCATTCCTTATGTTCCCACAAATAAGGTTTTGCCATTAAACTGAGAGAAAAAGAGACCGAGCTATTGATCAGGTGCCTAGACCCATAAAGAGACCGAAGTAAATTCTGGACCTTTCACTTGTAAATCCAGGGTCTGGAGGAAGGCACCCCGAGTTGACAGTGGAAATTCCGGGTGCCTTGTCATTTCCCATGTTGCTCCATTGTTTTATCAAACCAAAAATCTGTTTCACCAGGATATTTTAGAGCAAAACATGCAGGCTTATCCTGACTTTAACTACATGGAGATGCTGATTTCATTTTCAAGCCATACTGTCTGCCTGGCAATACTTCCAATGGTACCAGAAGCTGGTTTAATTACGATCATTTATTATGATGTTTATACATTTGATTAACCAACAATCTTGACTGGCTCAAACCCCTCAGGTTATCTATGAGGTTCATTCAAGCTTAGGAGCAATTTTAAAGCAACATAGGATTTCTTAGTAACATCTAATCAGTCCCACCAGCTTTTTTTTGCATGCCAGGCTACATTGGTGTACTACTTCATGCAAAATAGGCATAAACCAAACATTGTTTGAATATACTAACCTATAGATAAAATGTTGTGCTTTTCAGCTGAGCAAATGATCTGGCGTTAAACCACCTGCTGTGGCATAACTTTGGGAAATGAAAACAAATTTTTTTTTACAGATTGGATGCTTCCCTCTTTGCAAGCAACATAGGCAGCGGCCACTTTGTAGGGATTGCTGGTACTGCTGCAGCTGCTGGAATAGCCATTGGAGGATTTGAATGGAATGTAAGTACCATTTTTTTTTGTCCGTTTCACAAAAATGGAAGATATCGACTCGTGACTATACAGCCTCACTTTTGGTTTTATGAAAACTGCAAAGAAAAAGCGTAATAAGTTTTGTACTAAATATTTCCTGGATGAATTCCATTTTTTTGCCACTGTTTTGTGTTTCAGGCTCTTATTGTTGTCGTCATTTTAGGATGGCTCTTCGTACCAATCTACATCAAAGCTGGGGTAAATAACACTCAAATTGAAAATTAAGAATTTTAAAGTTTTTGTGTTTGAAAAAGGAAAAGTATCTTTAAATCGTCTTAGGTTGTCACCATGCCCGAGTACCTGAGGAAGAGGTTTGGAGGACAGCGAATTCGCATCTACCTCTCTGTGCTCTCCCTCTTTTTATATGTCTTTACAAAGATCTCTGTAAGTTTGTTGCATAAAACTTTTACCTTTCAGCAATGGATGCAATGAATCAAAATCAAACAGCCTTTCTATTTCGTCGCAGGCCGACATGTTCTCTGGTGCCATTTTCATCAGGGAAGCTCTTGGTCTGAATATCTATGTCGCAGTCATCGCGCTACTGGCAATTACAGCTCTATACACCGTAACAGGTCAGTCCTCAGGAGGAGATTCACTACTCTTTCAGAGATTATTTTCCTCATTAGCAGCCTAAAAAAAAGCGTTCTCTATGTAAATGACGCATGTGCAATGATAAGGTCTTCCAAGGCCACACGTAGAGCAGAGATCAAGAAACACACATAAAGAGAAAACTCCTCCTCTTTTAGCTGTTTATCTGTGGTGTGTTTGTGGTTAATTGCCCGTGGACAGTGATAAGCTTTAAACTGCCCTCACTTACTGCTTTGTAATAATGCACTCACACTAAAAACAAAACATTTATCAAATAAGAGATAAAATAGCGGTCACATGAAAACAAGAAATCCTTATTCTCTGTAGTATAGACATATTAATCTTTATGATTTTAAGTAAAACTCTTTAAAGATGGCTAACATCATGTTTTATTTCAGGTGGACTGGCTGCAGTGATATACACAGACACCTTGCAGACCTTCATTATGGTGATTGGATCCTTCATTCTCATGGGATTTGGTAATAATCATTTATCTTTATTTCTCAGTTTATTTTGCATCCTCTCTTTGTTCTAAGCCCCACAAAAAAAAAGAGTAGAATGAGCCTCAGTCTAACCTTCATCTGTCCTCAGCTTTCAATAAAGTCGGAGGCTATGAAAGTTTCCAGAATAGCTACATGGAGTCAATTCCCTCAGTCACCAATAACATCAGCACAGAGTGCTACCTACCTCGGCAAGACTCCTTCCACATTTTCAGGAATGCAATAACCGGAGACTTGCCATGGCCTGGTTTGGTGTTTGGACTAACAATTCAGGCCACCTGGTACTGGTGCACAGATCAAGTAAGTAAAAATATAATCACCACCTTTGACTGTGCGGATACCTTACTTCCACTGACTCAGGAACATGTTTTACTACATACCAGAAACAATCAAAGGCCATAAAGTCATTCGGTTGACTTTTTACATAACCGTGCGCGCATTTATGCTCTTTTTATCTCGCCTGTTTTGGACAGATTCACTGAGGCGGTCTAAGGTTGCCAGCTGATAGTGAAGAGCCATGTCATATAAAAGTCCTTTGGAGTAAAACCTGATCCATGAGCTGAATTGCAATTACTTCACAAATATTTTGCTAACCTCTAGCAATTTCTTGAGCCTATAGTTGCCTGGACACAAACTCTTCAGTTCACAAACACTGGTATCCTGTTTTTATCGTGTTTTTACCTTGATCCAATTGTAAATGTTAAACAAACTAAATGCGATTTATACCCTTTGTCAAAATGGTTTGAGTGCTTCTTGTGCAATCTATTTAAAAGCAATCACATACTTCAGTCAAAACCACTGCGTCTACATATGCACTTTTTTGTTGGGCAGGCTTGTGTTAATAACAACAATAGTCATGTCTTAGTGAGTGGATGTCTGTTATTTAAGGGTGGGAATTTTGCTGAATCTTATGATTAAGTTTTTTTTTTAAATATGGCATTTATTATTCTTTGGCTCAATTCAAATTACTTATCCTTAAAGCACCATTTGCCTGAAGTACATTTTTAATGCTTATTCATCAACAGGCATATTCACTACAATTGATTTTGATTTATTCAAATGTTTTGTTATTTTGTTGGGTAATAAGCTTTAAATAAACTGATTACATTCATTTAAAATAATTAACAACATATTAACAATATATTTTTAACAAGATTTTTCTTCCTTTTAAAACCCTAGAGGATGCATCCCCAAAGACGGTTTTAGAATTTTCCCTGCTGAAGCACAGCTGATTTCCTTTGGTAGCCAATTAACAGACTTTTTTGCTGAACTGCAATCATCAGAATCAGCTGTGCTGAAGCCAAGAAACAATGAAAAACCTGCAGGACTGCGGCCCTCAAGGACCGACTTTGGGGATGCCTGCCCTAGAGGATGCAAAATCAAGGCAAATACATAATTGATAAACACATGCAACGAGTAATGCAGAGGTAAAAGTTGCAAATACAAAAATTAGATTTACACTCAAAACAAATATTAAAGATAAATGCTGCAAAAGAGAAAGCCAAGTGCAAACATAGTGCAAACACAAAACCCATAGCAAACATATAAATGATGCTGACACACAAATAAAAAAAAACCCCTCAAAAATCATGCAAATAGCAAAAAACTATAAAAGCCAAGAAAAGCTGAAAAACTAGCTTTGCACAATGAAAGTGATTCAGACCACTAGGGGAAGATTTTTCTTTCCTCCCTTGAAATATAGTCTGGGTGGAAATACCATTAGGTTTTTCTAGTGGATTTGGTCCATAAACATCAATGCATAGCAGTACATAGATCTGTGTGATATGGTGATGTCTGCAGCTCGTTTTGCTGTTTGCAGCTTTTCCATATGTCAGCTCCATTTATGTTTTTGCTTCTGGTTTTTTGTTTGCAGCATGTTTGAACTTGATTAACTTGGTGTAACTGGAAAATTTCTCTTTCTTACATTATTTCTTTGCATGGGTTTTGCTTACTTCATTTTGGTGTTTGCAAGCCTAATTTTTGTTTTTGCAGTACTTTTAATACTTTACTTTTACTGTGCAATTATTTATTTGTATCACATTAGCATTACCCTGGCATTAATGCTCCTAGATGGCTTTTCAGAGGCACTAAATACCTATGCTTACCTTCAATGCTCAATCTTTTTATAGGTGATTGTTCAGCGTTGCCTCTCAGCTAAGAATCTCTCTCACGTCAAAGGAGGTTGCATTTTGTGTGGCTACCTGAAGCTGTTGCCCATGTTTCTCATGGTTTTTCCCGGAATGATAAGCAGGATCTTATACACTGGTGCGTGTTTCAAGTCTTTTGTCTTGTGAGGACTGGCATAAAATACATGTAAAGCTTAAAGTACTAATTTGACACAGCTATTTTCTTTTATACTTTTAACAAAATCCAGATGTGGTGGCATGTGTGGTACCAGAAATATGTGAACGAGAATGTGAAGCTAAAGTGGGATGCAGCAACATTGCCTATCCCAAACTGGTGGTGGAGCTTATGCCAAATGGTGAGTGCATTGACAGTATTGTCTTATTTAAATCAAAACTTTATCTTCTTCAACCGTTTTCTTCATTTTTATCTGCCTTTTAGGTCTGAGGGGTTTGATGCTATCGGTGATGTTAGCCTCTCTAATGAGCTCCCTCACCTCAATATTTAACAGTGCTAGTACTCTATTCACCATGGACATCTACACTAAGATCCGCCCCCGTGCCAAAGAAAAGGAACTGATGATTGCTGGCAGGTAACATAGGTTTAGCTTTGGTTAACATAACTGTTTGGATTCCCTAACTTTTACCTAATACTTTGTTTATGTTAACTTTGCAGGGTGTTTATCCTGATCCTAATTGGTATAAGCATCGCCTGGATTCCTGTTGTACAGGCAGCCCAGAGTGGTCAGCTCTTTGACTACATCCAGTCAATCACCAGCTATCTCACTCCACCTGTGGCAGCCGTCTTCATGCTTGCCATATTTTACAAAAGAGTTAACGAACCAGTAAGATTCCTTTTAGTTTTTCTTATTAAGAAAAAAAAAGTTCTTAACTTTAGCAACTGTTGTGCTACAGAAGTTGGGGTTTGGCTATGATTAGCTATTACTGTAATAAGCAATGATTAACAAAACTGATAATTTGGTGCATCCTCTGATTACCCAGAATTGATGGCCAAACTACTTTAAGCTGTTTTACTTATTTATTGATAAATAACTGCCTGGAGAGGTTTGGTATTGTGTAAGAACAGATCATTTGTGTAATTTGAACACATGTACTCTCAAATAGCTAATGTTGCCAGTATAAAAAGAAACAAGTTCTCTCAGAAATGCCACAATTTATTCAGAAACAAAATACTTAAATTTCCTCTTCAAACACTTTAGTCAATAACCTACTCCACAAGGCTCTTGGCATACTTCTACACGAGTGGGGATTTCAAATAAATTATGGAAATAGTAAACAAATCCATAAAACTGAAAACACTAACCAATAAAACAAGGCATCGATGTTACAGTTTGCTGAAATATGGGTATTTAAGACCACGGTTTCTTGCCGGATTTTGTATTTAGGTGAAACTGGCTTTAAGTAAATCAATAAATACAAATAATCGGTGCACATAGCAGATGGGAAAATAAAACATAACTCAAAAAAATGGAAGGTTAGCAAAAGTAATCTGCTAAAAAAAATAAAAATAAGCCATTACAGGAATTAATCGACTGTTAGGACCAAACTACTCTTCACAAGGGGCTGCTACAGCTACCATGAAAATTAAATCAGCCAAAGATATCAGCAATGTCAAGTGACATTAACCTCCTAAGACCCAGAAAAATTGTTTGTGTCCATTATAGGGCATATTTTGTTCACCTTATTCTTCTTTTACTATTAGGGATTAACTTATCAAGCCTTATTGTCCCCTTAGAGGACATCCAGCCTTTCCAGTGATATCTTATGTGATAGGTTAACATGCTGGAAACCCCTTTTTTTTCCTTGATCAAAATGGCAGATTATAGGCACATTTTATGAAAAAAAGGAGTTGTTTGTCCAATAATTTAAATTTTTTGCCATTTTTTCCAGGATAACTATATATATTCTTAATAATTAAAACATCAACGACACTATTTTGACTTCTTAAAAGAAGTTTAATGATTTCAGTTTTTATAAAAAAGCCCTTTTATATGTCTATTTTAGCGGACACTAGGTCAGTATTTGTGGTTTTAGTGACTGCACGTTGCTTTAGGAGACCGAAGTTAAGCAGTAAAACCAAGATTCAGATTTGGAACTGTCAAATGGAAAGAAAGGTGAGGAAGAGTATCAACAGGGGAAGATGGTAAACCCAGGAGAGGATGAAGATGTAGGAGGAAGGGATGAAAGGACATACTTTGAGCCAGAAAGGAAGCAGAAACTTTGACATGCTCTTCTGGCCAGGAACTAATACTCTGATTTACTAATTTCAAATAGATATTATAAAATACCATCTAACAGCAACAGTAATGCTACATCAGAATAATTTGCCTCTGTCACGCAGGTGTTCTGTGCTTGGCCATCAATTTATTTCATATGATGACTTACAGGGTTAATGACATCTAACAGGCTGATTCAGCTCAAAATTATGTAAGATTTTAAAATCACCTTTTTCAGACAGTTTTAGAAGTGAAACAGAATTATTACCATAATCAGAAAGTGAAAATAGACAAACCAACATTTCAATACAACAGAATACATTTCCAAAGCAGAGGAATTCAGTTAAAACTCATTGAAGTTAGCTGTTGTGCAATAAAATCAACTTTTAAAATCATTTCAAATTACACAAATAATTAATGCATTCTGAAAAAATCAAAAGCAGCTTCTGGGGGCACTGATAGGAATTATTTATATACAGTAAGTGAAAGAAACAGTAAAAGGAGTTCATGTAACAACGTCTAAAAGCACTCATCATCGCTATTATAAGTATGATGACAATTTACTTAAATGTTTTGCTAAATTGGCCATTTTTGGAAACCAAACATACTTTGTGGATACTGTCTTCCAAAAAACACAACTGTTTTTAGTCATGAACAAAAATGGTTTTAGGTACTGTTAGAATAACCAAAGAATATTGTTGCATTGATTGCATTAAATGAGCAATTTCATCTTAATATGTTGTGGATTCTTCGTCAAGCCTAGTTTATAGCTTTAGCATTACTCTCAAATGAAATTATTGAATACATTTAAAAAAAGACTTCCAAAGGTAGCTTTTTATTGCAGTTGAGTATCTCCACCTTAATTTCTTTATTTCTTTCTCCTTTCCTTTTTTCACCAGGGTGCCTTTTTTGGACTCATGATCGGACTCGTAATAGGACTATCGAGGATGATTGCAGAGTTTGCCTTCGGGACAGGGAGCTGTGTTACTCCAAGCAATTGTCCCTATATCATCTGTGGAATACACTACCTCTACTTCGGGATGATCCTGTTTCTTATTTCCTGCATCCTCATAGTCGGAATCTCCCTAGTCACTAAGCCCATTGACGACAAGCATGTATGTAAAAGCTATGAGATATGGCAAGCTTAATCTTCAACTTTCGAATTTAGAAATCATTAACAGAAAAATTCTGAACTGCATACTTCAATCAGTATACTGTAAATGGAGCATGAGCTTCCAGGAAAAAATTAAGATAGGTTTTGGCTTTCCTCTGGATTACCTTAAACTTATGGGTATTGTCACACGCGCTCTGGAAAGTGTAAAAAGCTTGATGACATAAAATTTCAGCAGTTTTTTTTTTTTTCTTTTTTTATTGCAATTAAATTTTTGCACATTTCAAAACTGTGCTTTTTCTGAGCAAGTGGCTTAGACCATGGATTTCAAATCCGACAGAAAGTGTTTTAAAAACCTTCATTTGACGCCAAATAAGTTGTTACCAAGAAGCATGCTGGGGATAATTACTGGCCCTAATTTCTTATTTTTATTTTTTTTGCCTTATGCCTTTCATATTTTCTCTAGACAAAAATTGAGATGTAATACTTTGTAATAGATGCTGTGTAACAGCATATGCTACATGTAGAAATGGTTTCATTTTATTTTTTAAGCCTGCTTGGCTTTGAGATAGTTTTCCAATTTTCTGTGAAGAAAAACACCCAGTTAGTGTCTTATTACCTCCAAGTTAATGTAATGTTTTTATGATGTTTATTTTCTGAAATTCTTTTTGTGTGTAAAGTTTTACCATCGACATGACAGGCCAAAAACAGTTAAACATTCAAACCTTTAAGAAGCCTAAAAGGGTGAAATCTGAAAGCGCATGAATACTTTTTTATGGGTCTGCTGTATGCTAAATATGTTATAGTACTGGAATCTGTTATTATTTAAAAAATGCAAAGATATTCAGTTTATGCAAAACCAATCAAATACATGATTTTGGTTGTTATAATAATATGTAATTAATATTTTGTGTGATTTTACCAGCTGTATAGATTGTGCTGGAGTCTGAGGAACCGTACAGAAGAAAGAGAGGATATTGACAAAGACGAGGATTGGGCCGATGATCAAGACAGTGATTCAGATAGTGAAGGTATCCAAAACACACACAGACTTTACCTTTGATATAATGATTTTAATTGTACATTTATATTGGTAGAGAAGGTATTTTAAGATGTTTTCCATGTATTTTTTGTTTTATGTTGCTTTTTTTTAAAAACATTTTACAATTTTTGTTTTTGTTGCCTGTTCTACAGGATCAGAGAAGAAACCTGGCTTCTGCAAGAAAGCACTCATGTGCTTCTGTGGCCTGGAGGACAAAAAAGCACCAAAACTGACTCCAGAAGAGGAAGCAGAGCTGAAGAGACAGCTCACAGATACATCAGAGAAACCTCTCTGGAAGAACATTGTCAATGCAAACGCCATCATTCTCCTCTGTGTGGCCGTGTTCTTTCACGGATACTTCGGTTAGACAAACCCCATCGACATTAAGCAAACCTGGATGCTGTACTTTCTATTTAAGTCAAAGGGTTTTACGAGGATTTAAATTAGGACCAAACCAGTAGCACTTACATGACATATGGTAACGTATCAGTCTTCATGTATTGTGTAATCTGATCACACTCAGAATACAGTGTATTTTTCTTATTTTTTATTTTTGGTATTTGTCACCTGCAGTAAAGCAATAACAGATTACATCTAAATACTCAAATGTTTATCTTGACTTCTACATATCATACGTGTAGATATTCCTTGATGAACTGGAGATATTCATCTTTGTGTGCTTCTTGTTTTTTTTTTTGTAAAAGAGGAAAGTAGCGCTGTGGTTCACGACAGCCCATAAATGTAGGTTTAGTTTGGCTTCTTTTCACCCGAACAGAGCACAGAAAATACAAGTAAAGATTTTCTTTAAAGTTAAGATTGTTATTGTGATAATGCACAAGTGCATTTGGTAGTGGCTCATTCTAACTACAAAGCCTAATCTCTTATAACTGAAAACATAAACGTTTCTTTTTTTTTTCTCAAGTTTACATACAATTTTGTATTTATTGTCAGATGCTGCATTAAGTCATCATGAAAAAATGAACAACATGACAAAAATGTATATCTGGGGGGAAGCTTGTAATATTTAACCAGTGAAGGACAAAAAAATATGGTTGTAAATTGCCTCAGGATGTATGCTTGTGCTACCTCATTAATCGAATTCAACTGGGTGTTTTCATTATGTGTGCTCAAAGTCCATGAGTGCTGCCACTTTTTAAATCCACATTCCTAACTCTGTTTTTTCAGGTGTTAATGAGTAAAACCATCTCATGGAAAGAAGGTTTGGAATTTCTACAAGCGCTCAGACTCTCTCTATGCTTCCACTTAGTGGATTAAAATCCTTCATAAGTTCTAATTAAAAGTAGATTTTATCTTACTGTTTTGAACCCTAAATATCTGGCTAAATATGTTAACACTGAGGATAATAATGTTTATGATTTTTAATTGCTTAAACTGAACATTTCTATGTCTCTCTGAATACGACACATAACACCCTCTTCATTTTATAACTAACTCTCTGGTCAATGTACAATAGTACCAACATGATGCTGTTATGTCATTACTGCCTTTGCAGTGCTCACGTTCTTCCAACTAATTTCTTCAGCCCACGCCTTTTTCCTCCAACAGCTGCAAACGACTTTATAGCCGATACGTTTATCAGGCAGGTAGTGATAGTGCTGATTGTCTCTTTCCTAAGAATAAGGAAATCATAGGTCAGTAATGGGACTTGTTTGTCAGATAGGACATTTTGTCATAAATGAAATGATGATTATCAGCTCAACTGAATGCATCTAATGCATAAGCAGACACATAAGTTTTGAATCACTCCAACATGAATTTGACTGCTCTGCTGTCTACAGCTGAACAAATTGCTAAACATTTTAGTAAAGCTATAACAGAGTAAATCTTTCCCGCACAAGACAGATGGTAAATACATTTTTAAGCAAAAGGTAATATAACAGCCTCTCTCTAAAATAGATGGTCCATGTTTTTGTTGTTCTTTTTCAAACAGTAATAAGAATAGGCTGTCCCAGAGATCATAGTAAATCCTCACTGAAGCAGGAGTTTATCATTTTGAAATAGAAGTGCTACATATGCATTATCTGAAATTTAAATATATATGGCCATTTCAAAATTATTTTTAACCTAGAATATCATTACTTACACATTTCATGTTTTTTTTTTTGGTAATGTAGTTCTAAAGGGTATGATGAATAAATCACAAAGATCTGTCAAAAATACTGGTGGAATCTATTGCCTATTTATTTATAAATTGAAAGTAAATGCAAAAGATGATCATTTAATATTTATCAAGCTGATTCATCTAAAGGGAGCAGATTGGACTTTACCAAAATGCAGGTTAAAAAAAAATATAAAGGTTCCTGTAGCCTTTTCTTGTCTTATAGTGCATTTCCAAGTCTTGATCTACATTTTAAATATTATAATAACAAGGCTATAGCCATAGGCAAGGGTGCCATTATATGGCATATGAAAGAAATTGGAAGAATAAGATAAAAATTATTGTTTTTTTCAGGTATAGGTTTGTAACAACATATAGAAAATACACAAGTGCTAAAAAAAAAATTAAGAGGATCTAGAATTTCAGAAAAAGAAATGCTAGAACTTATATTCCATAGAGATAAAATAAAATAATAATGGAAATTCTTATTTACTGGCCTTATTTTAAAGTTTTGTTTGATTATTTTCATTTAAAGAAATGTTTAAAAATAGCCCTAAAAAAAGATAGGGTTGTTGTTTTGTTTATTTATGATTACAATTATATTATGTATGTATATATATATATATATATATATATATATATATATATATTAGGTGTGCATTGGCACTGCCCCCTCACCATTCAATCTCGACACGATTCACCAGGTAACGATTCGGATTCAATTCGGATTCTCACGATGCATTGGCGATGCATTGTGATGCATCAAAATCCCATTGACTGTGTAAAATCCGAAATGTGCCCAGATATCCGCTTTCCAAGCTTTTGGTGCATTTTTAAGTAGGCCTTACTTGTCTATCGCTCATCTCCCTCCTCCTCAGCCATCTTGATTGTTGTTGGTATGCCCCGAAGCAATTGAAACTTCACAACTTGTCCATTTGAGGCCAGAAATAAACAGTGACATAATCGATTATGGCACGTTGCCGCATCGATGCTGAATCGTGCATGCCCTGCATTGCAATGCATCGCTGAATTGATTATTGTTGACACCCCTAATATATATATATGTATATATATATATATATATGTATATAATGTTACAGAATATTTGAATTTCTTTAAAAGCTAGACAGTCCAGTACACATATGGTACTTTAGTATGAAATAGCTGGTAGGAAAACACCTATGGATTGATATCCCTCAAAACAAATATCAGTTTATGACTGATATCTCCTTAACAGCAGATGTGCTGCAAGGGGCTCCTGCAGGATGTCCTCCTGTGATTTATTTCAAGACATGACACCCAACAGTTACTGCATACTTCCCCATCCTAACTACTAAAGTATGTGTAGAGTGAATCATGGTCTGCAGCTGACGACTAAAACAGCAGACACCATGTCCTGGCAGTTTCTGTGACATGTTGATGCTAATATAATTCTGTATTACATCGGCCACTAGATGGCAACGCATGCCTCAGTATGATCAGAGTATAGATAGATAGATAGATAGATAGATAGATAGATAGATAGATAGATA
>JAGKQL010003129.1:10609-25890 GCA_018398635.1 Cyprinodon brontotheroides | reverse complement strand
GATGAATATGTTGGCATAAATATGGTCATATATATATATTTTTTTTTAGCAGATTAAAAATGGAGGTTTATGATACGTAAAAACTCATAATTCAACAATCATATCTTTATATTTATATATATTTGTATCCAGCTTGTTTTATTAGAAGAGGGGTATAAAAGTGAGCAGCTTTGCTGTAATTCCTCCCTCTTTTGAAGTCTGTAGCAGGCTGAACAGCCGATGGCCTCCTGAGAACATAGTTTCCTTTCTCCAGGCTCTTTTGCTTCCTCTGACTTGATTTTTAAAGGCTGTACGGATGCCTCCTCACCGAAGATTGTTGCCTCTGATGGTGCCAAAGAATGTTGTCCATCCGATTCCTGATCAGGGCTGGAGATTTGCCCCAGTCTTCCCAACTTAAATTCTTATTTCATCTCCTATTTGTTAATCTTATTATGCATGCCCGTTTATATTGAATTAGCTTTGAAGTGTTAAAGTTTAAGAGCGTTCTGCAATCCTGCTTTTTTTTTTTTTTTCAAATGTCTGCAGAAATAAATATGTTACCTTGAACTGTTGCTTCGCTCCAAGTTGAGATAAATAGGTAACTTCCTCATTGGGAGCTTTGGCCAAACACATCCAACTCTTGTTGGCTTGTCATGGAGCCAAAAGCAAAGTCTGTAGAAGTGACCTTCACAGTTGGAGCACTTAAACCTTTAACAATGTGTTTGCGTCAGGCTGCAGTGAGACCCTCAAATTGCTGGTTTCTATCAGGGTTTTCTGACGCGTTTCTTTGTGCTCCTTGCTTTGGTTAACAGCAGAAGTAACTGGATGTAAAGCTTGTTTTATGACCGTGTTGTGAAATAGTTGACCAACACTTGCAATGACTGCAGTAAAGAAGGGAGGGAAGGCCTGCCTTGAAAAAAAGCTTTTAATGCTCCATGAGAAGAATGGCAATTGTGTTCAGAACTATTAGATGTGAGCAGAGCTGTAAACAAATAATTTCGAGGGCACCAAAAGCAGCTGCTGCTGTCTGCGTTCCTGCAGTGTGTAATTTCATTCTGGGAAAGTTATTCTGCAGGGATGAGCTTGTTTTGTAGAGGTCTGAGCTCTCAAGGAGGTAAAACAAAGCGTTTGATGGTGTTCAAGACTCTGCTGAAAGAAAAGACTGTTCAGAGTGGAAAAATGAAGCTAAAGGCAGAGAAAAGTTTGGTATCACGTGGAGAACGAAGGAGCAATATGATGAAAATAACAGGCACAGGCTTTGTTCTCTTTAGGGAAGCATTGATGGGAATGAATTTGACCTTACTTGTAAAATAAAGCAAGAAGATAAGTTTAGTGGAGTGACCCCCCTCACTACAGCAAACAGCTGGACTTCTGTAATGTGAAGGTGGTGGAACCCTCCGACCTTTAAAAGATAAAGGCTGAACATGTCTAGTGTCATTCAAGCAAAGCACAAAAGGTAAAACTACACCTGAGCCGGAACCCAAACCTGAGAAAAAAGTTTGTTTGTGGTTAAAATATTGCAGAACCAGTCCAGGATGATGCTGTTTTTCATTAGGATGGCTGCTGATTCAATCCCTTTCCATGCACTGTGTTCTTTCCAGGTTTGTTCACTTTCTGTCTCCATGTGCTGCTTTTAAAACAAGACATTCAGTGAGAGAAATTCAGCGTCTGAATTTCCTCCCCAGGCTGAGATTTGTTTCTGTACTGATCTGAGTAATTTAAGATGAACCGGTGAGGGTTTCACTATGACGTTTGGATTCTGTAGAGCTTTTCCCTTTTAAATCCAGGTTTATGAGAGTGCTGGGCAATTAATTGCATTTGCAAAATAACAATCAAAAAAAATTGCAGAGGCTCTTAATGGTAGTCGCAATACAATAAACAATAGTAGGAAACTAAGTTTCCCTCCAGCCCTTTAGGTGGCGGTAATACGCTTAAAGTGGGTTTGCTGTTGCACAGAAGGGAATAAGAGTTGCAGCTAGCACCTAGGTCTATGCATTATAGTAGAAGTTTTTCATGCAGATGTTAAAGTAAAGTCCTGCAGCACTGGATTCTGGACAATCAGGCTTTCAAGGTCATGGAAAAACCTTGGAGTATAACTTAGACATGCTGATGCTTATTGCGAAGGAAAATCGCATCATTGGTTGAAAATAATCATTCAGCTGAAGTTTTTTTTAAGGATTCAGACTGTTTTACTGGAAGATCACAAAGATGTTTAAGATTCAGCTGCATGTTTATGATGGGGGGTGTCAGTGACTCAAAGCTGAAGACTTTTTAACGATAGCAGTAGCTTTATTTCTCCCTTTATTCCTGTTCTTGTTGCAGAGTAATCTGTTGTTCTTTATCACACTTTTGTCCGTTGCTCTGTAACTTGTTCCTGGCGTGGCAGCATACCATCAGTCTAGTATTTGTTTCAAGGCGAATCCTACCTGAAAAAACCTGAAACACAGGTACAGCCCTGAATATTGTGGAAAAAGTCGAGTGTTTTTTGTAGCACTGGTGTCAGAAGGTGACCTTCGCTTATATAGATTCCCTCCACCATGGCTTTCCAAAGCACAGCCATTTTACACCCATTAGTATTTTTGTTTTAGATTGGATTAAACAACACTCAGTTATCTTCATTCAGCCTAATGTTTCTGGTTAAAAGGACTACAGATGTTAAGCAGCTCCAAGGCCTCTCTGGGTTCCTCCTGTCCCCATGGATGAATACAGCCAGGCCTGTAGAAGACAGATTGACCCATGTCCCATTGTTGTTGCTCAATTAGGACTGAAAAAAAGGGCTGGCTCTGATTGGTCCCTCAGTCTGGGCTAAAAGGCTTCAGAATCAAACTGCTGACTGAACAGAGCACATCATTCAAAGAGGGGGGAATTACTGAAGAAGCTGTTCATAGAAAGTTGAGTGGAAGGTAGAAATGTGACTTATGAGCTATAAAGGTAACTTCAGCCTTGATAGGACTGTGAAGCAAATCCAATTCAGGCACCAATGGCGTGTCTAATGACCGATAAAGTTTTACCTGATCGATAACAAAACTGAAAAAATGTGTTTCTGGTGAACAAAGTAACTGTTAGACCATGATATAAAGAGCTGTGGCTAGCTGTGCTCAGTAGCTAACAGGTTAGCCCCTTTTAGCTCGCCCAGTTAGCCATATTAAGCTACACTACTTGTAATTCGCATCAGTGACAAACATTTGTTTTCTACAAGTAGAGAATGGAACAGTTTTGTCTAAAATCTCTACGTCATTTTATAAGATGTTCCTCCTCTGCCCACAGATCTTAATAAAAAGAATCAAAATAAGCTGAGACTTTTTTTGTCACCTTAAATAATAGAAAATATATGTAATAATATGTTGAGACTCCAAAAGAGATTTAATCCTTGAGAAAAGGGTACCATACAGTTTAAGCGAGTGGAGTTGCCATATGTTGATGTCATAAGAAGGGGCGGGGCCTGAGCAGATCTGGAACCTACAGCGGCCTGAGGAGCCCAGAGAGAAACAGGAGCATCATCGAGAAGAGGATGAGACACAAGGGCCTAGAACGTAGGCGACCTGAGTTTCCTTTAGACCTCAGCAGAGCCACAGGCGGGCCGCCTTCCTGCTGCGCCACAAACCAAACAAGGGTTCGGTTTATAGAAAGGAGCACACTTTTTATAACCTGAAGGTGGATTCAGATATATTTATGATTCAATCTTCAGAAAAACATCTCTTTAAGTCATAACAGAGGCTCCAAGGAAAATAAGCCTGAAATATTTTACTGTTGTGTAAAGAAAGTTTTAGTTTCTGAGTTTATCTATTCAAAGTATTTGGTATGTATTACTGTGTATAAATGGTTATGCAAGTCATCAAAAACTCTATAAAGAGTTAAAGTATTGAAGAACTGATTTAAAAACTAAATTATGTCAAAGAATTGTTGGACGGATATTAACGGATGATCAGTGGTGCGTCTGGCCAGTCCTCGTTCTGAGGGGCCGCGGTATTGGCTCTGATCTGGGCCCCCGGTTTCCTGGGTCTGTACGATGTACTGGTTCCCAGTGCTAAACCACATGTGCTGCATCCAGACAAGCGCCACGCTGCAGAATGTGCTGACGGCCAGGAAACGGCAGCTGTAGTAACTGCTGTAGGCGCTTTGTGTGTTGGAGGGGGGGGGGGGGGCCTGTTCCTCATTCCTCTGCATCTCATCTCTGTTGATTGGATACATAAAGTCTTACGAGTGTTAAAGTCTGCTTCAGTATGTGGGTTCATACCGATGAGTTAAACACTAAAGTATCCTCCACCTGATCATTTCCTCTCAACCTTTAGAAAGTTTATATCAGGGAGATTTCTTTATAAATAGATTTACTGCATAATTTAGCTTCTTTTAACGCTGACCTTAAGCAGGACAGACGACTGTGATTATTTTCCTTAAACACTCCTCAGTCCTGTTTATATGAATCCCTGTGTTTGGACAGGGAGTCCTGGGAAAAGGAGTTATCATAAGATAGACTTTTTTTATTTCATTTTATATTCTCCCTAGATTCCCTGGAGAACGCAGAGGTTCAGCAGTGTATTATTACAAAAAACAGATGGACCGACTTCTACTCTCTGAAATAGATCGGTAAAAAAACCCAACAAGATCATGATCTAATTTAGGGCCTATATAACGAAGAGTATCTGCAACATCATTGCAATAAATCAATGAAAAATGTATTTCCAAGTTTAATTTTTGCTCTCATCGCATCTATTAAATATTAACAATCTCACTCCAGCCCTTTAGGTGGCGGTAGAAGGCGTTAAGTTGGAATGCATGATGTATTGGACTCCAGATAAGAAGGCATTTAATGATATCTAAACTTGGAATCTGAAAGTAGGATTTATTTATTTTTTTAATCGGTGTAAAGGCAAATCAGAAAAAACAAACAATGATTTATGCCATATTGGTGCAGCCCTTGTCTATATCAACATGATGGTATCTCAGCTGCGGGAGGTTTGTCGATGCTCAGATTAGGGCTGAAATTTCTTTAAGGAACCTTTGGCTATCCGATAATTAATCATTCATTCATAAATTGCAGCCCTAGCACAGACATGTGAATCTAGTCCATCACATGTTTGCTTTGAGATCTGGTGACCTAGTGGAACTTGGAATTCCTCTTAATGTTCAAAAAGCTGCTTCATAACCAGCATCAGCCCTGGCTGTTGATGCAAAGCAGATTAGATCTATATCCAGATGAATATCTGACCATTTGGACTGAAATGAAGACTGGAGCAACTTTGCTTCCAATCTATTCAGTCAGATTCTAGTAAACAGTTTCTGGATCTCTTCTCCTCTCATTGCTGTTCGCTTTAAACTGAGGCAGGACTGAACATAAAATCCCAGTAGATCAGCAGAATCATTTCATCTGCTTCAGGAACCGCGCTTCACTCAAGAATTTTAAAATCCCTTTTTCCCACATTATGAGGTTGGTTTCAAACTGGACTTTGTCTCCATGTCTTTCCGTGTTCTATGGTATTTTGGACCAGTCTTGATATTTTAATTGTGCAGAACTCCATATTTCTTCACGTTTGAAGCTCCTGCATCTCTATTTTTAATTCAAGTAAAACAAGCTTTTATTGTCACTTTCTTCATATCTACAAAACATACAAGGGAAATGAATTACGTTTACTCTCAAAAAATATACAAATATACAAAAGAAATATACAAGACTGACGTTTAAAAACTGGCATAAAGTACGGGACATGACAGGTAACAGTGATGAGATAAATATAAAGAAGTATAGACATTACAATAAAAAGCAATGAAATAGCAGCAATAGTTTATTACAGGCTGAGGCAGTGCAGGTAAGGTGCAGTCTCTCTCTCTCCTGCAGCCATGTGTGTGTGTGAGAGGTGTGTGTGTGTGTATGAGTGTGTTGCAAGTTGGTATAAAGCTCAGCAAATTACCAAGAAAACCAATCCAACAAAGTTAGTGAAAAGCTCAACCTGTGTCTGTAGGTGTGCCGTAGATACCAACAGCTGAAAGGAATGAGAAATATTTTCTGGTACAAATGTATGTTTTCTTTGCAAGACTTGCAGAAAGAAAAACAAATACTGGGTAAACTCTTCCATCAGTCGCCTAAACTCAATCTGGATGCAGATAACGCTTAGCTGGCTAACAACCTGCTAATGCTAATGAGCCTCCACAGAGAGACCCTTTAATTTCTGCAGCAGCAGCTCCACCTTTCTCTAATGGTTTCTGTGCTGTTCCTGTGTCTTCCTTCCCTCAAAGGGATCTGATGACGCCTTTTTTGATTTGCTCCATTAACAGGTTATAGAAAGCTGATCACTTATTGTATGGGCTGGGTGTCAATTCAAACTTCATGGATCTATTTGGTCCTGATCGGAAGATTTAGAGTAGATTCTTTATATTTTGATCCAATTTGATTTCTGGTGTAATAAAATGTACATATATATTTAGCCTTAATTACTGATGCAACATTATAATACAGGTATTATTATTATTTGAAAGCAAATAAATTAACTAACAGTGGTTAATAGAAGCTGGAAGATCTTGTTAATCGATTAGCAGTTTCATAGTTGGATTGGATTGCGATGGTTGCATCTTTAGGTCCCGAGTTTGTTCCGGTAGAAATGAACAGAAGTGAAAAGATCAGATTTGTATGAGATTCAGGACCACAGAGCCAGGTGGCCTGGGTCGCATTGGAAAAAATCGGATCGGTGTCGTGAAAAAGATCCAATCCGGATTGCATACGGGCAAAAAAAACCTGGTAGCCTTAGATCCAATCTGTTACAGATACCTGATGTAAACATGACGTTATTTCTGTTGCTTTTTACAGACAAACCTGGTTTCTTTGTATAGCAGCTCAGTGCTGTTTTCTATTCCCTCTTCAGCACATGGAGTCCATCCTTTTCCTTCTAGTAGGATATTCTGTGATCATTTTCCAGTCTCTCTTTGTCTTTCCTCCCAGCTTCCATTGAATCGCAGCATAAAGGCAGATTAAAGAGACTCAATAATACTTTAGCTTCTCAGTTTTGCTGTGGAATCGCCTCCACGACTAGTGGCTGTTAATGAAGTGCTCCATGTTGTCTTGGATTGTCGCAGTATCTGTCACCATGTAGTTTGTGAAAGGAGTGCATGCTTGTTTACCTCAGCAGAACAGGATTCAGTGTGTAGAAGAGCGAAAGGAAGTGGTGCTAGCAGGAAACACTGCAGCTGAATGCTTAGCGGCATGTTACTGTTACTGTACTGCAGTGAACAAGCCATAGATAGAAAATGTTGCAGATGAAAAACAGGAGGAATCAAGCAATCCTTCATCAAGCTGCTTGGTGGCTGATGTCCTCTTAAAGGTGCAGGAACTGTGTCTCCGATCAGCTTCTCAATAAGGCAGGATCCCAGCCTGGATTATTGGCTATCCCACTGTCTGCTTCTCTGCTTCCTGACCCAGCCCCACCCCCTCCAGCACTCTGGCCTGTAGATTGCTTTTAAAGCCCGTCTGTTCCTCTGCACACTGGCAGAGCTTCCCAGCCCCCGTTGTCCCCATTTTCCGCCCCTCTTCATCCGCCTCCCGCGCCCTCGGCTGTTCGTTTTCTGAGCAGACTCTTACCGGCTCCTGCAATGACTTGAAGAACAGACGAGAGCTGAAGGGGAGAATGCACAGGAGTGCTAAGTCTTATCTTTGTCTAACATCTGAGTCATTATTTTCATTGTTCAGCTGCAGTTGCCGTGGCCTACATTTTGGAAGAAAAGCACCCCTGGTGGCTGCTGCTCTCATTGCAGGAGCAGACATTTTCCTCTCATGTCTGCCTTTGAAATGCCCATTCTGTGTGTCATACTGGTAAAATGGAGAACCCAGCTACGAGCTCTCACACTGGGAGACAGCAGCGTTACGGAAACGCCTTCTCTATCATTGTCTTTCCTCTAAAATGCAGTTATAATGTTTGTTTTTGGCTTAAGTGCACGTCCATGCCCCCTGCAGCTGTCATTAATGGGTGTTATCTGTAATACTGATTCACTGACCTCTACAGTTTGAAAGGGGAAATGCTTCAATGATCAGTGTTTATTATTAGGACCGTCTCATGCATGTGAAAAGATTATCTTACTTGCCTTTACACAACTGGAGCCTACTAATAAATCATAAATCCAGGCATGGAAAAAAATATGAATGTTGTATGTTTGTGATCTGTGATGTGGCTCAGCTTTAAACACCCCTCCCTCTTACAGATGGAAGCGGGCAGAGAGTCGCTACACCCTGGAGAGAGCTGCCATCATCAGCCACTGGAACTGGCTCCAGGCCCACATCTCGGACCTGGAGTACCGTATCCGACAGCAGACGGACATCTACAGACAGATCCGCACCAGCAAGGTCGGTCTCAACCTGCTCTGCTTTGGCCTCTAGGATAATCATGCTAATGTTTTTCACTCAGCGTAGATCAGAACCGTCTAATTTCTGATCAAATTCTGCTACTGCAGCTTTGAGTGATTTCTGATATTGACCTGATACGGTATGAGCGCTAATCATATTTACTCTAATTGCTGTTTTTTGTTGCGTTACTCATAAAACAACAACAAACAGCAGCCTGTATAAGAACAACCGACCCATTTCTTTTTAAAAAACAGGTTACAGGAAGTTCAGACAGAGCGTCAGGTTGCTGATTTCTGAGGATTTCGATGCATTAAAGGGAGGGCATGCTAAAAATATCAACACTTAAAGGGAAATGAGATAAGATGGCCACAGTTGAGTTACAGTTGTGCCTTAATGTATGGAAATGTAATGTAAGGAAAATCCGTTGATTGCATCGACTCAAAGGCAATCCCTCACACTACGCATGCTTGTAGCGACAGTGGAGAGGAAAACTCCCTTTGAACAGAAAGATAAAAAGAAACCTTTAGTGACAAAATGTGACCTTTGGACCAAAAATTAGCCTCTGATGCCTTTGTTGTACTTTACCCTATATTACTATTTGATAAAAAAATGAGATTGTTTTAGTTTCATATTACCCTCCTGGCAAATATCACTCCAAAATCTTATTTTGGCTGAAATCAGACAAGTTTCTAATATCAGTGTTTGATCAGGACTTTTGGGAACTGAACCAGAGAGATGTGGGTTATAATTGTAATTGTTTAGTATTTTATAGGGCTGGGCGATATAAAAAAAAAGCATGTTGATCGACGTTGATAATTATATAAAACATTCTATACACTAATCCTACGTTCAGACCGCACGCGCTGGAACCAGCAAACCACCTCCTCGCTGCTCGTCCACATTAATGTCAGACGTCCAGTAAAGTGAGTCCAGATGCTTCTGCTGCTCCTGTGTTCGATGCCAGAGAGCAGCTTTGCTATATTAGCTGTGATCAGCGGGTAGAAAGTAGTTAGAATCTATGTTGAAGTAAGAAAAGTCCTCCTGAAAACATGGTCTGTGCAGTCAGTTCATCCAGATTACCATCCTGCCTTCAAAGATTATTTCTCTGTGGGAGCCGCCCAGACCCCCACATACCGGCTTGGCGGTGCGCCGTCACTGGGAATCCCCAGCAGCAGCTGCCTCAGGCCCGAGCCTCTTGGGGTTTTCCACTCCTGTTGGTGGCGGCTGGAAGTAGATGTTAAGCGTTTTTCGTGGTCTGTGCTACAAACGGCAGGCAGCAGTAGATAATAAAAGCCAACATAATCTGCGCGGCAGGTTTCTACATTTGAAGTTAATTTAGGCGTTAATAAACTGTTTCAGAGGAGTGATCATAGCGCTCTGCATCAGCAGTGCTGCTGGCTCTGACTCCCTGCCAGCTCCCAGATCAGCTTCTGATTGGATGATGCGGCGCGTCCAGCAGCTAAAGTTACATTTCTGCTGCTTGTGAAACATGTAACACGCATCAGAAGCTCATGAGATGCTGCTCTGACACGCTGCAGGACCTGTTGCTGCGCCTTGATGCGCATCAACTATTGACTTTGCATGGAAACCAGCTGCTTCTGCTGCCTCTAGAGTCTGCAGTCTGAACGTAGCATTACTTCTCTGGTTCCATTCTCTGTCTACGTCACAAGAGCTTCGACGTTGTGGCGTAGTAAGACACAGATTGGAAATCATTTTGCAACGATTCTCTCCACTCATTGGACAGATTAGGGAGTTAAAGAAATATTTGCAGCCCAGAACGGATCGTGGATCATGAGTGGCGAGCAGCTGTCTGAAGCCAGGTTGATCAACGGCAGCATATCCATTGCCATGAACATGTTAATCCATGAGTGATGTCTTTCGCTGCTTGGATGTTTGTCGTATTTATCACAAAGAAGGAAGCCCAGTTTAGCCTGCTTTGCCTGCTTTGTTTTAGCAGAAGTTCCTGAAGATTCCTCCGACGGCCGCGCCGGTGCCAACAGAGCGGCGGCTTAGATGATAAAACTTGTTGGTTTTGTTACCAGACTTTGTTTTTACCGGTTCCCTGCAAACTTTACAAACTGCTGAGAACACAGTTAGACAAAGTCAGCATCTCGGATTGTGTGGAAAGCCAAAGAAAAGAAATGGGTCTCAAGAGCAGCGTTAATAGTAAATCCCTTCTGAGGATTTTTTCCTTTTAGGGCTCGTATTAGAAAATCCTGCAGTTGTGACATTAAAGATTTTACATTTCAGTTCTTGTCGGTCTGTCAGATGCTTCCAGCATCATGGGTGAGGTGAGGATGTCTGCTGATTTACGCCGGATGAGAATGAGACGTCCCAGTTGCTACATGATGTCATTTTAGCATCCACGCCCCCACGCAGCCAGAGGCTTTGAAAATGTTTAACTTCTATATTTAGGAAAGTGTCATAAGCTAGCTGCCTGTTCTCATCACTCACCATCAGGGCTGGGCCCTATGACCTCAAATCAATGTCGCAATAAATTGGGCAGTTTTACCTCCATGGCCAGATGCACCTTTAATTTAATCAGTTCACCCAGTAGAAGTTTTTTGAAGCATATGGCGATCTGACCCTTAAATAGTTTTGGGGTTTTTTTGTACATGACTAAAGGGATACGCACCCGTTGAGGTAGTTTAAAGTCTATATTTCGTACAAAACTAAAGTGATAAATGCAAATCTGAGTTCTTGAGCATGCGTATTGACTATATGTATGCTGATCTGACAGAACGGCTCCTCTACCAGAAACAAAGGCCTGTGCAGGAAATGCAACTGATTTATTTATCATTTATTTATTGAATAAATCACATAATCTATTCATTTCAATTAAATATTAGTCTTGTAACCATTCGGGTTTAAACATTCAACAATATCTCATTAAAAAGGATAAAAATGTTTTTTGCACAAACTTTTTTGCACACGGAACCTTTTTCAGTCAAACTTTATTTTGTTGCCACCGAACTGAGATGCAGTGAGAACAATGTTCATCGTTTAAATTCACACACCCTGACTAAAAACCGCCGCGCCGTGCGCTCCACTCTGAAAACACGTTCTCGACACCTTCTCTGCTCTCGCTTGCCTCCACAGGATTAACTAATGTAATTTTGTTTACAACTGAGTTAGCCGCTCCTTCAGTGTGTCGCAGTTAGCTTGTCACAGGTATGACGCAGATATTTTTCATTTATGCCCCATTTTATCTGCGTTAACTGCGACACACGCAGGTCACCTGGTTTCTGAGCATAAACCAGGCTTCATCGCCTTTATTTACGCTTCTGACTGGATCGGTGGAGTCCCATGATTACTCACACGCCGCCGTGTCTGGAAGGGGAGGGGTTTATCAGCCACCAGCGCACACAGGAAAAAACGCAGATTTAAGTTTATTTATTTTACCGACATGGGAAAATTTTAGCTTTTTCTCGTTGTGAATTAGTGAGCGGTTTGTTGTCTGGAGTCTCAACTGGAGCTAAGATGTAAGAGTAGAGATAGAAAATATGAGCTTTTCCATAGAAGCAGCTTTTTGTGGATTAAACCGTCACCTCTGTGATCCGCAGGGTTCTGTAGAGCTCGGAGGTCTCGCTCCCAGCACTGTGTTCACCGGTGGGACGGAGGTGAAGATGGAGGCTCTAAATGCTCAGGTAACTAAGAAATGGTTTATGTTTTGGTTTGTTTGTTAGAGCTGAGCTGACCTGGAGGGAAGACTCCTCCAGTGACACGACCGTTTCAAATGGACTAGTTGCTTTTATTTATTATATTCACAGTTTAAATTCCAACTCTGCTCTACTTATCATCTGAACGGTTCGCAGCCTATAGAACCCTATAGAATCCTCCTGCTCTTCAGGACTTCAGGGAAATGCATCACAATAGCATCACTGAACATCTATCATTACCTCAGACATCTTTCTCAGGTTCCCTCATCTTCTGAAAATATGATGATATATGAAACCAGAAGATGGTCTGAAAGGAACAGGAAGCCGCATCCTTCCTTAGCTTCCTTTTTTCTACTCAGACCGTCTTCTCTAGTTTCAGTGGGAGGAGCTACAGCAGTTCTAGCTTCAAAGGAAGAAGGGAAGCCTTTGGTTTTTCAAAATAAAGTCTTGTATTTAATTTTTATACCCTGATAACGGTTAATATATGTGCAAATACAGTCTTAAAGAAAGAGCTCATTTATTCCTTTATCATTTATTCATTAATTCTGTAGATGTGGCAGCTTTATTTTGCCCCTTAGCAGAAACCATGCAACATGTTAAATAGATGGATGGATATTAGTGTCTGTGAAAACAGAGCTAATATTAACAAACATTAACAACGGATAGGGCTGCTCACTGCTGCCTTGCAGCAAGAAGGTTCTGGGTTAGATTCCCAACCCGGGGTCTTTCTGCATGTAGTTTGCCTGTTCTCCTGAGCATGCGTGGGTTCTCTCCGGGTACTCCAGCTTCTTTCAGCAGTCCCAAAACATGACTGTTAGGTTAATTGGCTTCTTTAAATTAGGTGTGTGTGTGTGTGTGTCCTGTTTGTCTCTGTGTTGGCCTGCAATAGACTGGTGAGCTGGCCAGGGTGACCCTGCCTCTGACCCGTAGACTGCTGTAGGTAGGCACCAGCACCCCTCGCATCTGCTAGCTGATTTATCCATCTATGGTTAAGTTTGTAGGTTAATTTCTCTCAAACTGATGTAATTCAGTTGTTCTTTTGTTTCGTTTCGGTCCCCAAAAATAAATTAAATGATTTTAAATGCTGAATGTCAGATTAGTGGATATATGTGCTGCATTCAGTTGTTTTGGGCTCATCTATGGGCTCTATGCACAACTTAATCAGTACGCCAATGGGTGGACTGATTCATAAAGGTGTGTCTGGCTATGGTTACTGCAGTCAGGCACACCTGGATTAATCAATTCATCCAGTAGGAAAAAAAAACAGGAAACAATAGAGCTGCCTTAATTTCAGGAAGTAGTGGAAATGTGCATAGAGCCAATTGTTAGTGTAGATCAGGAGCTTTTATATTAGATATTTAAGCTGCAGTTGGGGCGTATAGCCTGGAATCCAGAGGTTCTGAGTTCAATACTGCAGCTCCGGGTCCATGAGCAAGACCGTTAACCCCACACTGCTCCCTGGGCGCTGCATAATGGCAGCCCACTGCTCCCCAAGGAGATGGCTTAAATGCAGAGTTAATTTCGTTGTTTTTTTACTTGTGACGGTGGAAAGACAATAAAACGCTGGAAAAGAAAAAAGGAATTTACTGTTAATGTAAAAATAAATTTAGAAAATGAAACTAATGATTTTAATTTTTTAGATGCTCCAATGTTGTTAATGAGAGCTGCAGGCTAAATGAACCATTTAGAGTCAGAAGGTGATGCTAAACTAACCTCTGGACTCTGGCGGCCATCTTTTTTCATTTAAAGCGGCCTGAGTTATCGCAGTTAACTGGTCCTTCTCTTAAAATCCCATCTAGGTTAAATAAGCCGCTTTCTTTTATTGCTTCAAGGTAATAAATCTTTTTTTCAGTTTTATAAACATAAAAGCAGAGTGTGAATGAGTGTGAATGAGTTCAAGCTAGCAGCTTAAACTGCAGACTGAAGTTGAACATGAAACCTGCTACCGAAGGATGAAAAACGGCCCTTTATTGTTTCCTCTAGTTGTTTAAAGCAGATTTCTGCTCTGGTCAAAACAGAAAACTGCCTTTTAGTTAAACCACACCTCTTTTTTTGTTTGACTTTATTATGTGAACGTCAGGCTTCCTGACCTGCCTGCTTCCATAAGCATTTCCTGATAATCAGTAACAATAAGCCTGTTTGTTTGCAAATCAAAGAAAACATGGAGATAAACTGTCTGAAGGAAAATATTTTCCTTCCCCTCGGCTGGCATTAAATTTCATTTCAAAAGAAAAAAGCTCAGCTGTGTAATAAGCACGAGTCATTGTAGTAAATTTGTCCCACAATGTTTTTTCTTTGACTGAAAATAGTTGAAAGGTTGTTTCCCTGAAGTTGTCGCTGGTTTACAGTAGAAAACAGTTTTTTTTCTCTGTGCTTCTTCTCAATCTAAGCTTCCATGTTGGATCTGTTAGCTTGTTAATGATGCTTTGGTTCATCCGTGATGCGTTCTCCTTTCATATCTGAGCCTGGCCAGGTGCTGCAGGGTCAGGCTGTTCCAGTTAACACGCTGCAGCGTAGCCTCAACTGGTTTCTGTCTTATCTGTCGACGCAGGATGTGTGTGCAGATCACTGGGACAACCCAAGCCCCGCCCCCGCTCCCAGCGCAGAGCAAGGCCCGTGGAAAGGTCAGAACGGGCAGCCAGTGAACGGCGTCCTCAGCAGGTACAGCTAATGATTACTTTCATGGGAGATTTCTGGGAAAGAAGAGCAGGATGTTCACAGAGCTGATGCTAATTATCAGACTGAGTCCGTTCATCTACAGGAGGGTCTGAGAGCTCCATGGAGGGGGGGGGCAACATTTATAATCAAATACATTAATGAGCGTGTCCCATGAAATGAGTAAATCCAGTATTGTTTTTATTTAGTGGCTGAATCAAGTATTTTAAATGTAGCATTAATTTGTAAAATCATTAGAAAATAAACATTTAAAATGAATTAAATTAAATGCCATTTTAATGAATACATTTATATCAAAATTACAATAATTACTACAGTTGGAGCTATTTTTCTTTATCCATTTGAAGTGTGTCAATCTATTCCTAAATAATTTATTTTTTTTTACTATTTACGGAGTTTATTTGCAGGTTAATAATTGTTGATTCTATCTTTTATTATTTAAATTTTTTTTTTGTTCTGAGGTAAGACAGGAAGTGATGTCGATCAGTCCACTTTCTATAAACAGGGTTCCCGCGGGTCCTTAAAAAGTCTTAAAAGGCATTGAATTCTTCAAAATAAAACTAAGGCCTTAATGGGCTCTATGCACAGCTCCACTACTTCCTGAATTTAAGGCAGCTCCTTTGTTTCCTGTCTTTCAT
>JAGKQL010003128.1:0-26158 GCA_018398635.1 Cyprinodon brontotheroides | reverse complement strand
TATGCAGAGAAACAATTACATCAGGATTGATTAGATGTGCTTTAAATCTCCTAATGAAGTAATTATGAAACACTAGTTTGGGATTTTGAAATCGGAGAGATATTAGGACCAGCTGAGGAAAAGGTTTCATTTTAGTGTTTGGAGTTCTGCAAAAGACTCTTGGGAAACTGTTGTGCTCTAGTTTTAACAGATAAATTTTATCTCTGGAGATTTTTTTTAAACATATTTCGTTTTTAATATTCATTAAATAAAGTTCTAGTAGAATTAAATGTAGACTCTCGTTTTCAGCTTTCAGCTTGGACACAGAGCAACCAGACTACGACCTGGACGCAGACGATGAGGCCTTCGTCAACAAGCTGAAGAAGAAGATGGAGATCAGCTGCCTTCAGTTTGAGGAGATGATCGACCGGCTGGAGAAAGGCAGCGGACAGCAGGTCAGCACCGCCTGCTCTCTACTTGAAAACGCAATACTCTGTCACATTAAAACTGGATTCATCTGAAACAAACCTCTTGTTTTGTTTTTTTCCTTTTAGCTTGTGAGTCTTCCTGAAGCCAAGCTGCTGCTGAAGGAGGACGACGAGCTCATCAAGGAGGTCTTCGATTACTGGAGCCGAAAGAGGAAAAACAGCAAAGCCAACTCTTTGATCCCGACCGTAAAGCAGGAGAGACGAGACGGCTCCAGTACCGGAGACCCTTACGTGGCCTTCCGACGGCGCACGGAGAAGATGCAGACCAGGAAGGTTGGTCTGCTCACATTTTCTTCTGCACTGATGCTTCTTCAGCATCCGGCGAGTTTGACAAGATAGAAGTGGGATTTTAGAAAACTTGTTGAGCTGGGCTGTTTAGTTGTTTTATAGTGATTAATGTGAGCGCACAACTAAGCTCTTGGTCCCGGCTGCAGGATTTTTGTTGCTACTGAATCTCTGCTTCCTGCTGCGTCAATCATAAGAACTGTGAACAGATGGGCTGGATCCTGTCTGGAGGGTTGTACATTTTCTGCATACTTCAGCTTGTGTGTAGGCTGAGTGAATTATCCCCACCTTCACCTGAAGGGCCAGAAATAGAAGCAGTGACGCTTAGAGCTTGTTGCTCTGCAGGGAAAACCATGTTGGTTGTTAAATTACTGTCAGTCATAAAACTTTAAACCATCATAATCCTAATAGTATGCATTCAAGGAATGGTGTGGAAGGTTTTTTGGGCTCTGGCATACCGAGTGTGCTTTAATGTTGTACAAATTTAGTAAAATAGACTTGTATTGAGATTGCTGATTAATGTGAACGGCCTAATTATGAGGCATCTATGTGCAATCCAGGAGGTTGACTGAAGAACCCGATATCGGCTTTAGCTTTTTCTCATCCAGTCTATTACAGTAAAGGTTAAAAATGAACCAATCAGGCTGTTATTATTGTTCAACAAAGGCCAGATCATTAGAGGCATTTTTGTTTTCTTTCTGATTAGCTATTTAAGCCCATTTATGATCTACATTCTGATCATTTAGAAGTATGTGGGCAAGAGAAGGCGAGGAGTTGGTCTAAGTGTTTCTTATGGTTTATTTATAGGATTGATCATTAGAAACAAAGCTGTTTTCATGCAAATGAATGATGATTATAACCCAGCAAATATGAGACGGATAAAACCGTCTTAATATGTGAGATTATTGATGCTAGATATGTGCTATGAGGGAAGAATCGCCAGCTTGTTGATGAATATTCTTCCAAATATCACCCCTCTGTGTTAGATGTAAGAACAGATTATTTTAGACCTAGAATAGCAGCTTTTTAGATGCAATAAAGCTTAACCTGAGTCTTACAATGCTAGCATCAAGAGTGATATACTGAGTTTGTAGATGGTGGAGTTTCGTTTGTCTGCAGTGCCTTTAATGGACATATCGGCTAAATGTTTGAGTTCTGTTTTTAAATGTTGAGATTTTATTTTTTTCCCCTTTTACTCTCAGTTAAGAAGCATATGTATCCTTTATTTGTCCAGAACCGTAAGAATGACGAGGCATCCTATGAGAAGATGCTGAAGCTTCGCAGGGATCTGAGCAGAGCGGTCACCATCCTGGAGATGATCAAGAGGAGGGAGAAGAGCAAGAGAGAGCTGCTGCACCTGACACTGGAGATAGTCGAAAAGCGGTGAGTTCTGGTCAGGGGTGACTCTGAGAGGCCAGAGAGAAATAAATTACGTATCTGTGCTTCTCTGTACATTTATGTAGTTTAGAGATGAACTGAAGGTCTAATGCTTTATTTTTTTCATCCCAGAAATTCCATGTCAGACTTTGGTGGAGAAATCATGGCAGAGGTTCTGGCTGAGCGGGCGCTGGTGAGGCCACAGATCATTCCCCTGGTCCCGCTCACCAATCAGTACCGACATCAGGACCACATGGAATCCAAGGACTACAAGTCTAAGGTGACCCCACCGCTAGAAACAAGACAAGTGTATTCCCCCAAAAAAAGATTTCTGTTTGAGTGATAGCCACGTAGAAACTGTCTGAAGATGGAGGCACGTCATTAACTACTCTCTCTCTCTCTCTCTCTTTGTAGCCTGAGAAGGCAGAACCTTCGCGGCAAAAACGGAAATACGAAAAGAAGCCGAAGATGTTGCCGTTGTCATCAGGAATGCCCCACCATCCGGGTCCTGTTGTGTTCAATGCTAAAGACCTGAACCAGTACGACTTTCCCAGCTCTGACGATGAGCCCTTCTCCCAGGTAGACACCCCAAACCATGCTAACGCCTTAGCTTCAGTAATCTACAGGCTTCCCACTGAAGTCAGGAGAACTATGGAATAGATTTAGGTTATTTAAAGGTCGGGAATATCTTTGCAAACTGCAGAAAAAAGGAGAAGTTATGGATTAGTTGTATTGTTCAACTTTCTTGTCTTAAAATTTTGTCTGCCATGTATCCCCATATTCATCCTCATCCTCCTGCCTGTCCCTGTCAGTTCTGTCAGGATCAATATTTAACCTTCATAGTGAAGAATATGGGTCCTTAAGGGCACTGTCCTCAGAACCCGCTGTCCTGCCTCTCTTGGAAGTCTCTTTTTGCAGAACCCCCCGAATCAGAAGATTGCATAAACTGCTTAGCAGTCGATCAGCCGTTTATTTAAGCTGGGTGTGTGAAAACATGGAGATGCCTAAAACGTTCGCGACAGTGGGTCAAAGATGGCTGCTGTAGTAATGATGTCCATGAATTAATAATACTGTCGGGACAAAGCATTATTGTGGATATCCATCTAACTTGACCTCTGACCTCTTCTGTCCACAGCTCCACTCAGGCTCATCTGAAGCAGAGGAGGAGAACGACCCCGATGGAGCCTACGCCTTTCGCAGGAAAGCTGGCTGCCAGTACTTTGCTGTAAGAGCCATACTTGTTAGAACTCATATCAAACATCAGGACTGTTTTACAAATGGAACAATAGTTATTAAGGTTTTTACTCTCCCAATGGTAGATTATTTTATTTTATTTTTTTTCCTATAGCTGTTTTTTTTTTTGTTGCAAGTTTTGGACTCCGGAGGTAATGAGTTGGAAATGTGCCCTTCTTTAAAGTCCTCTGTGTGTTTCCAGGCTCGTCCAGATCTGGTGGGTAGTTGGCCGTGGAGCGGTCCTTGGGAAGGCGGTTTGGCAGAAGCTCGCTTTCGTTACAGTCTCACTACACTGACTGTGCCACGCCGATGTCTGGGCATGACACGGCGGCGTGTGGGGCGAGGCGGCAGGTCAGTTGGAGCCTCCTGTTTACACCGTGCCTTGTTTAACGTAGCAGATCGTTTCATGGCTGAATTTGTTTTGTTGTCGTCCAGGGTCTTGCTGGACAGGGCGTGCACTGACGGCGATGACGTGTTCCACCAACTGGACCTGGAGGCCACGGACCTGCCGCCACCAGCTTCTCCTTCACCACCTCCTCCCTCTGCGACTTCGCGCTCACTGGCACCAGACACATTTGCGGGCACCTCAGAAACGAATACCTCAGACAGAAGTTCCACCTCCTCCAACAACCCCTCCGTTCCCCCGACCTCCTCTCCTTCTTCCACGGACCTCAGCCAGATACTGTCTAATATAAAGTCCTGCCGCTGGAGGCACTTTAGACCACGGACACTACCACTACATGAGCTGGACAACGCCCACCCTCTGTTCAGGAGGATTAGTCGAAGCGTGAAGCGTCCGCTCTCCGCCACCGGGGGGAAACCGTTTGGATTGCAGCGGCCAGCGAGGGCTGTCCCTCCTCCCACACCTGTTGCTGGTAAGTAGCCAAAATAAATGGCATATACCTTTGATAATCACTCTTTATTGTTCTGTTTAGAACAGCTGCCGTGTCAAAAATTCAATCATGGGTCTGGATTTCTGTTCACTCCGATTTAACAACCACTCAAAAACACATACAGTACGGTTTGATTGTAAACTGGCAGGGTGTGGATGAGCTCAGGGGGGTTATGATGCCTTTACAGGTCACCTTCATCCTTAGTCCTGTGTTACACAAACTAAACATGCTTTCCTCTCAGTTCTGTGTGTTGTGGAGGCAAAAGCAGCTTAATGTTTCCCAGCATCTATAAAACTGACTGGTGAAAGTGTAAATTGGGAAAACTGATGTCACAGCTTGCTTACTTTTTACTTTCTTTTTTAAAATGGCCAACACACACTCTGGAGGAATAGAAATCTTTCCTAGAATCTGTAGCTTGGTTTATACTCACCGCATTGAACAGGGTGTGAGGAGAGGCGTGCCAAAAGTGATGCAATTCGTTGTCTCCGCCCCCCCAGCGTCGACCAGGCGCGCAGCATCAGCGCTCGGTCACGCACTTCCAAATGGGAGGATATGAAGTTGTTCTCCGTGAACAAATTTGCCTTCACTGAGATCAGATGGTGCAGAAGGTTCAAGTGGAACAGTTTGTTTAAATGCAATGTTGTTTCTTTTTATTCTGTGACTAAAAAATGGCATAAAGGAGCGAGTTTATTGGCCAAGCTTGTGGTAAAAACAAGGATTTTAGTTTGTTTCCACCACATCATAAATGAATTAAGTCTGAAACAACTACCAATACTATAAAATGCATTCTGGTTTGATTTGGTAAAATAATTTTATATCTGTTATTTGAAAAAGGAGTGGGTCCAAATGGGTTTCACAGTGGGGCCGGTTTCCCCATTGTCACGTCTGTTTGTGCAGCAAGTAAACCTACCTTTTTATTCTAACAAAGGACCTTCAGTCTCTCCCAAGTCACGTTAAATCCAAAATGAAAAACTATCCAATAGGTTTTGTTTTGTAGTGGATTTTTTATTCCGGATTTGTATAGTTTTCTCTGCCCATAAACACCCTGAGTATTCTTTAATAATAATTTCGTAGTACATGCGGTCCTACTAACTACACCCGATTGGGATGCCCGTTTCTTCTGCTTATTTATTTATTTTTGTATTTCCTCGGTATGTTGTGATGATAAGAGTATTGCACCCATCCTGTCTCTACTATAAACAGCATGTACAACATATGGGCTGGGGCTGGATAAGAAAAGCTTATGGAGATAAAAAATATACATATTGATCGATATCGATAGATTATTATTGAAAAGATTTGAAACCATATTTTGCGTTGTGCAGCTCTGCCTGGACATTTATATGATCAGTACTAAATGATTTGGTTTTAGCAAAAAGCACAAACACAGACTTCGAATTAAATCTTTATTTAACCAACTTTTTTAACCATAACAGAATTGTTTTAAAGAAAAATAACTTAAGAGACCTGAGTTATGTTATTAAATACTGACAAAGAATAAACTAAAGTGACCAGAAAAAATGCACTCCGCTGGCAATATAACAAATAAAAGCCCTGACCGCCGCCCCCGCTTCCTGCTTTACTACCACCGGTTATTACTTTGAAGTTTCTGGCCCTCTCAGCATTTTTTTATCTCAATTGTTAGGAACTACGTAGGGAAACTCGCCCAGAACTGAAAATATATATATTTTCCCGAAATTTTCCGAAGATTCCTCGGAGGAGAGTCGCTGCCGGGGCCTACATTAAAGCTCTTACTCCCGCGCTGACTGCGTGGCGGTGAGATGATGCAAAAATAAAAAGTTGGTTTTGGATTATCAGACTGGTTTTCATTGGTTCTCACGCATTTTCTTACAGCAGATGACTGTGTGGTCTTGTTTTGTCCGACTTGCCATGACCGAAATACCGCCAGACTGCCGGAACTACAAAAACCCTTCTTTGAAACAATTTCCTCCGCCTCTCCTTGCTGCGACATCTTCATGTGCTCTGTGTTTGTGGCTTGAGAGGGCGGCGCTTGGTGACGGCGTGCCTGGGTCCGCGATTGTGATTGGTTGGGGAGAAGTAGCGACTAGCATAAACCTACAATAAATGCAGGCTACAATGAGAAGGAAAGGAAAAACTGCGTTTCTTTTGCTGAACTTTATCAGAGAGCCCTCTTTTTTTTCTATTGCGCCACACGTCCCGCCGATGGAAATCATATATGGATGTGTGAATTATAAGCTAAACCCCCATTTTATGCTGAGTTTACTACGGGGACTTTAGAATAATGACAGTAAGGGCGGTTTGGCCTGCTTTTAAAGGTTACTTCAAGCCCAAGAACTTGAACAAATTTCCCATGCAAAAGAACAGGTTATGAGTTGAACGGAATGATTTCATTTGGTTCTTGCAGTCCAGGTTCTCTTTTCCTGCAGAGTATACATATGCTTCGTTTGAGCTTTTTGTTTGTTCTTATTTGCAGAACCAGTACTGGTTCTAAATGCAGTTGCTTTGTGAAAGTTATTTTCTGGCCCTGTTGTTACAGAGTTTGACCCCCAACCCACCCAATCCCACAGGTGTCAATTAAATGTTGAATAAATTCATGGATCTCACTGGCTGGATCTGTTGTTTGGCACAGAGGCTATTAGAGCAGCATACAGACTAAATGCTACACGTCCTCAGTGGTGTGGTCTGGATGTTGTATTCCAGGCTTTTATCAGCAAAGCTGCACCTGAACGCATCAGACTATAGCTAACTGGTCATTGTATGAATATGAAAAGGAATTTATACTAGTTATCATTGGAATCGTTTTGACTTTGAGATGAATGATTCTCAGATCCTTTGGAATGGAAAACTGAAGGGTTGGTGAGGGAAAATGTTGATCAATATTTCAGAGAAGCATGAAGACGCCTCCTAATGAAATGTGAAACAAGACTTTAAAATCAATACGAAGTTCAAAACAAGAGACTGGAGGCAACGTTCCGTCCAGTGCACCGAAGGAACATTCACACTGAAAACCAAGAGTCAGAAAGAAAATACTGCTGTTTACCAGCAGCTTGATAATTCCTGTCTTACTACTGGGATGTAATTAAATTCCTTATAAAATTCCTATAGGGACTTTCACAAACTGTTTGCGGGAAAATATTATAAGTTGGTTTGAGTTTGAACGATTACGGTTAATTCAGATTATTTTAAGAGAAAAAATTATAAAAGTTTACATGTTAATGCCAAAAGAACTTCTGAATGAAATTTTATTTCTTGTACACCTAACTTATGTGAACATTACTGTAAATTAGCATTTATTTTCTGCTACTATATTAATATCATAACAAATGTTCTTATTTTCTAAGGGAGCATTCTATTTGAAAACATAACTGAAACATATTTATATATCCAGCATCTGATGCTTGAGGTTCTTTATGCCATATGAGACATTTTTATTATTTCATTCCCCTTATTCTGGCTGCTGTGTGGTGCTAAGCTGAGTGTCTGAAACTAAAGCAGTGCAGCAGGACGGCACCCTGACGGTTTATCTCCTCAGCATCCTTTACTGCACCTCCTTTTTATTCAACTAGAAACCAAAGTAGTGATGTTTTATGTTGGCTGTTCTATCTAGAACATTTTGGAAACAAGGCGGGTATCTGTTAGGATGTAAAGTAAGGAGGAAAGTATAAATAAGGCTCCACTCTCTTTGCAGAAGGTGCGCTATGAATTTAGAGGAACAAATTCCCGCAGGTAACCTACCTTACTACTCGGGTGCTGTGGACCAAAAACTGCTTACCCATTGTGTTACAATAATGGACATACTACGCTAGCAAGTAGCTGATTGGTAATTTGTTGATTTGGTTCTTAGCTGTTTATTTAAGTTATGTCTTCGCTGATGTTCAGCAGCTTCTATTTTTGGGGGCAGAAATAGAAGGGGGCATCTGGAAAAGGTTGAAAGATTTAAGGAGAATTGAAAGGTTGGAACCGGTTCAAGATTTGATAGATGCGAACACCTACTCATCAGAGGCATGTTAAAAATTAAAAAAATGTTAGGCTGACACCATTGCGGCTGACATATTCAGGCAAATTGTGGTGAATCGATTCATTAAAATAGTCAACTAATTTACATATGGAATTAATTGTTAAAATGAGTACTGAGGGAGCTCTAAAAACACATGCCTATAGCTGACCGGGAAGCTACCCACTTTTGACGTACATTATGCAAATATTGTTAAAAGTTTTAGATTTTTACATTTAAGATGAAGATCTTTTATCTGACAATATGATCCATCCAGAACTCGAGTGGAAAAAGTTTTTCACCTGGTTTAATTTTGCAAAAAGTCTTCTTTAAGAAACTTTTGCTATCCGATTAATAATTGAAAAAATAAAAAGAGTAATGGAATTGCAAAATAATCTTTAGTTGCTCACCTAATTTTTTGCTGGTTCAGGTGTTGATCAGGTATGATTGATTAAAACATGGTTTTGTTTTTAGGAAAGTTTGTGCCTTTCTGTTTTAAGGCTAGCTTTAAAAGTTATGGGCGGATTTTAAGGACACTTTTATTAGAGGTGCTCCTCATTCCAAGGAACAATCCATTAAATGTTTGTGACGATCCAGATCATAATCAAAGATTCTCTAACATCGTGAGATGGGGATATTTGGTGGAACCAGCAGTTCCCCACTAAACCAGTGGGTGGCAGCAGTGAGTGTTGACAGCTTCAGCATCAGACTGAGAAAGTCGGGAGGTATTTTAATTAACACAAAAAACGTGAAAGGGATCGTTGACTTGTCTTTAGGATCAGTTGTGAATTGATTGACTCATGCCGAAAAACAATTCATTTAAATTTGGTAATAATCCAGATCATGTGTAAGTTTTTAGCTGTAGGAGTAATTCACATTTAGGGGTGATATTTGCTGCTTGAGGGAGGTCTGGGCTCGGAGTGCTTTTTCAGTTTATTATTGTGATTGATGTGATGTTTGCTGACTGTTGCGCATTAGATCATTGACTCTTGGTTGGTAGGACTCTTTGATTATTCTGCTCCAAACTAGTTTCCTTTGTTTTCCAGTTGTTTGAGTATCAAACTGAAAGTGGAAGTAACTATGCAGTTACTTTTTAAATTCTGCAATTTGAATTGTGAATCTGAATTTTAATTTATCATCAAATATGAAATTTGTACTGTCATTACTTAAGCGGTTCACGAGTACCTTGTTTTCTTCCAAACTATCCTGATAACTTAACCACAGGTTGTAAAAACCTGTGATGAAAATCTTTGACTTGAACTGTTGCAGCATCTACCTTAGACTGTGTTCAGGTCTTTAAGGGAAGGTCGTCATCATCTTAAGGCTGATTTATACTCAGAAACCAGGTCATCTGCCTGCAGACACTCTAGTGTACTCCATAATTGTAGGTGACCGCAGACAGGAGGCCTCTGATTGGTCAAATTTACATCCGCTTTACACTATGCATATTTCCTGTTTGGTACCTTACCTGCTTGCTTTGTTTGTATGACCGCCATTGTGGAAAACGACTCTTGAAGATGGACGAGTGAGGTGCGCGAGAACGCTGGGACCCTTTTTCCACCTGGATCCCCGCTCTTTTTAAGCCCTCATGTCGCTGCGCGTACAAACTTGCCCCCACTTCGTCACCGCATCAGCCGCATCTAGACCCACAGCTAGTTCCTGATTGTTCCTCATGCGTTGTGGCGTGGAATAACATAGCGCAGACCACGCTTCAATATTGGGTATAAATCAAACATATCTGCGACAAGCTCACTGTGACACACTGCTTTGGGAGGATAACCAGACCTTTAAGGTTGCAGAGATTATTGATCCTTTCATGGGGCTTCCGTGTTTTATGTTTTGAGTCTACAAATTGATAATTATTCAGTATTTTTAAATGTCGTGTTCAGTGGAGATCTGGAAAGTGTTTTAGTTATCCTTTGTGGTGTAAAGAGCTTTTTCTCCAGATGACTAAAACATCTCCTCTTTCTCCCAGCTTTCACAGCAGAACAGTACCAGCAGCATCAGGAGCAGCTGTCTCTGATGCACAAACAGCAGCTGGAGCAGGTCCAGCAGCAACACCAAGCCAACAGCACTGCCAACAGCAGCCAGGTCAGTATCCACCCACATTCAGCTGCCTGCCTGCTGAGTTTAACCGCTCCTCTAATCACTAACTCCCTACGCCTCTAACAGAGCATGGCCAACACGTTGGACCAGGCCAGTGCTCAGTTCGCCGCCTCAGCCCTCGTTACCGCCGAACAACTGCTGGTTCTGAAAACGAAGGACGAACTGGCCCCTGGAGGCGGAGTCAATGGCATCCTCTCCTCAGGTACATCTGCTGCCCTCGGTCAGCCTTGAGGCTCAGAGTAAGAAGGGAAACTAATGGAGACATGATGAGAATAAGTTTCTGTCTTTAACAATTAGCCCAATCTGAAACGCAAACATTTGATATAGCTGCTTATAAACAAAAACCCAAGATGTTTTAAAGTTCAACGGCAGAAGTGGGTCTAGTATCAGTGAATAAATGGTCAAATGTTTCTATCATAAGATGAGAACAGAAACCACTAGAATGACGTGTTCCTGGCTTTAAAAAGAGTCATCCTTTCTTAAGCGACTCTGTTCACCACTTGAACACTTACATTTGTTTGGAACTACAAAGAAATCTTTTGAAGGTGTGATGTTACCTCACCATACCTAGCATCACATGTATTCAGACTGGTGGATTTAGAAAAAAGAAACAATTGGATTTTCAAGACTATAAAATAAACAAAACTACAACAAAACTATAATAAACAGACATTTTAAGAGATTTAAACACCAGGAAGGAAAACAAAGAAATCCTAAGCTCTGTCTGAACGTCCACCATAAATCCTTCAATCACTCTATGGAGCTGGGACTACATGGCAGACTTTATAATCAACTCGGTTATCTGAGTTCAAACAGTTGATCACTACTTCGCTCACTATTTGTCACATGACTCCAGCTCACCCCACGCTGCCTGCGCCATCTTTTTCTCCCTCTCCCCCAAAACAAATCCCATGGTGCTTTGCAAGGACAGCTCTTCCAAAGCATTCTGGGATATTTCTGCTCTTCTGCTGACCTTGGATCTAAGCTACTTTTCAAGGTGCATTGTGGGAAATTTTAAATCTACTTTTTCAGCCGCTAGATATTCTTCCACTCATAAAATGGTGGAACCGCAATCATTTTAGGGGTCAGGGCGTTCAGACACAGCCACATTATAGTGGTTGTTTTCAAATGTTTTTGAGCACAGGAATAAGGGGGGGGTTTGACACAGATCGGCTGATCTGACCTGGAAAAAAATAATTAAAAATAATAATAAATAAATGAATAAAATAATTAAGTTAAATTTAGGTATATGCTGTGATGTATTAAGGCTATGGAAATTTAAAAAGAAAAGATTTAAACATGAGATATTTATCTGCTTCCTCTGGTTCATTGGAAATAATTGGAAGAGTTGAAACTATATTTTTGTTTTTCCCTTAAATGATCATCTTGTTTCCTCTCTGCCGCCCCTCTACCCTCCTCCCAGGTGTCTATAAGGGCTTGCCGCTCTCTAGCACAGCGTCCCCGTCCCCCGCCGCCCCGGCTCCAACCTCGACCCCAACGTCCGCCCAGCTCCACCCCTGCTCCACCACGCTCAGCTCGGCCACCAGTAACAACGGCACCGCCCATCCCGCCAACACCACTAGCACCAACACCGCCACTCAGGTCCTGCTTGGAAACAACAGCCTCCGTCTAGGAATCCCCGCCAGTAAACGCGTCCACGCCCCCCGGACGCTGAGCGCCACCATGCCGACATCCGCCTTAAAGCTCGCCCACCCAGCAACCGCCAACTGTCAGAAACAAAAGGTGGCCACAGCCTCCACCTCTCCGCTGGACATGGTGCCCGGGTGAGTTTCCAAGGAGAAATTATATACTCAAAATATTTTTAAAATAGCAATTTATTTAACCCTTTTCAACTAAAACACCATTGGATGAGCAGCCTGACACCTCAGTACATTTATAAGCCTGTAGCCTATTCTCCTGAATTTGCTTTGAGGTTCCAGTGCTGTTCACACAAAGAGCAAAAATGACAAGTACTGAGTGTGGATCTGAAAATCCAGAAATCTGTAAAAGTTTCTAAAACCTTGGTATCATATCTCCTGTCCTCCAGACATTTTCCCTGGCCTGTATAAGTCCCTGACTACACCTTCTGACCTGTTGTTGGTCCTCATTTAGTCATGGCATCCGTTTCTTTTATGAGTCAATAGCAGAAGCAGAAGTTTACCCAACAGCATAGAACAACTGAAGTGTCTAACTTATCACTAACGGCTGTTTTGGAGTGAAGCTGTGCAATATGGTTGAAAAATGTATCACAATGTAAGCCTTTTATATTAATCTATCAAGGATTAGCGATTCCACTTCAGTCCAATAATACTTTATTAAACCCAAAGAGAAATCCAGTTAATGGCGTTTCATTTATCTGCCTACTTAAAGGTCAATTTTTACTTTGATATAGAGTTTGGTCCTACCACCAACTCTGCTGGGCTCGGTTGAAAGACTAAGGCTGTTTCTTAAGGACTCGTGTCCTCGCCAAGTATGTTCTGGAGAAGAACACTGGAAAGCCACAATGGACTTGGAAGGAAGAACCAGGAGCAGAAACAGCATCAATATGGGTCGAAGGTGGGTGAGAAGCGTCTGTGGTATGGCGTCACCACACACTCAACTAGTCTGGAGCTGCATTTCACCTCCTGGTATTAATAGTCTCTGAATAATAATAAATTCTGACTTTTTTCATTTAGTGGGGGAATAATAACACAATTCAAGATAAACACAAATCAAACAAACGTTTACCCTTAAAATGAAACTCGAAAAAAATTGCCACATGGGGAGCCAGTCGCTTTACTCTGCCCACATCTCTCAGAATTCATAGCGGTTTTGAATCCAAGTTTAGTGAAAAGACATTTCCCCCAACACCCGCAGTTTTGAGGGAAAGCAGCCAAGTGCTTCTATTCAACATAATGAGTTTTGAACTTTTCAGACTGTCATCCTTCAAAATGCTGAATCGTTCTTATGGTCTTCCACTGAACTTGGTGTAACTTAAATACATTTTCTCTCATTTTAAAATCGGGACCTGCACACTCTGCTACAACAGAGAAATGTATCCTTTCCCTACTTCCTAGGAACAAGAACTATACTCCCACTGCAGTATTTATTTCTGTGGTAGCCACACCCAATTTAAATCTGACCAATCAGATAATAGGTTGGGCGCCATACCTTTGGAAAATGTACAAATTAGTTCTGCAGGAAATATGATCTACTCTACTGCAGCAAGTTTGTCAAAAAAAAAAAACAGTTTAGGTCACTTTAGTCAAAATGTGTGAGAATCTGGAAAAAATACTGAGGACCATCTGTATCAGGAGGTATTGGGACTTTCTTGAGGGTTTAAAGCAGCAGAATAATTCAGTAAAGCAGAGGACATTTTTAAAGTTATTGTCTCTGTACTTGCCTTTGTTTCCCCCCCCAGAGCTAAAATCCAGCTTTCATTTTATCCAATTGCGTAACCAATTCAGACGTTGAACTAACTGTTTTTCTGCCTGTGTTTGTCTCATTGCAGGGAGAATCTGGAACAAGACAAGCCAGCACTGAACAGTCTGTCAGAGAACACAGTGGCCATGGAGGTCACGTAGCCTCGGGCTAACGGCTGCGAGAGCAACGTGACCCATCATTTTCTTCTGTTTTAAATTTTTTTTTTTTTTTTTTTTTGGGTTGCTATGCATCATTTGGTAGTCGTGAATGCAGGCGGTGGCTTGAATGAGCACGGCAAGGTTGGGTTTCCATGGCGACCGTTTTGGGACTTAATTGCAATGCTAGTCTCGTACAAATTTTTTTCTTTCTTCTCCCCGCCCCGCCCATATTTCCCTGTTTGTTACTGTTAATAAGAGATCGTCTGTAAATTCTTAATATGGCAATTATATGTACAGTACTGCATATTTTGTGTATATCCGCCCCCCACCCGGCGCTCTTCTGTATATAACATTACTTGAATACAGAATTGTTCATTTGTGATGTTTTGCACTCGAGATATAAAGTTAAAAAAAAAAGTTAAAAGAGAAAACAACAAACTGCAACTGGTTCAAAATACGATGAGTGAAAGTTGTACCACAGAAAAGTGTGTCTTCACATGCATGGTGCAGAACCTGCTGTTGGATCTATTTATTGTGCCGTGTTTACAAAGTTTTTCTTTTTTTTATTTTCCAGTTCATGTCATTTTTATTTTTTTTTGTTAAATTTTTAAATACACTGTACCTCCCACCGGTGCCCCATGCTGTAGTCGGTGTTTAGCAACGTTTCTAGAGCTATTTTTAAACCTGGTTTTGGTTTGACATCCTTCCACATCAGTGGTGTTGAATCCATGGAGACGCAGGCCGGTAGATGAGGGGGTTTGTTTGGCATCACTTTCAGTCTCAACTAAGCTCTTCCATACCTTTTTATTCCTGAGACAAGTAACAAAACAATTGGGATGAAGACTTTCCCAGAAGACTTTGCTGCTTCTGACGTATCTAAGCACTATATGATTTGTTTTCTATAATTGACTGATGCTGCTTTTGTATGATTTTTCTTTGCCGTTTGGGTTCCACTGGACGGCCTCATTTTTTTTTCTGTTTCCTCCACATCTCAATTTTTTTTTTAAATAAATATTTTTGTATCAGCCCCCTCCTTTTTTTTTTATTTTAAAATTGCTCATGGAAGACTTCATTCTTTTGTTACTTGTTGCTCTAAAAATATATATATGTAAGGGAGTAAAAAAATGCAGTAACTGACATTTATCATTCCAGCCTCTATGTAATAACAAACGTGTAAGAATTGAAAAAAAGAAATTAGACGTTTTCTCTACTTTAAAAAAAAAAAAAGTGATCCTGAAGGCTGAAAGGCCATGAACCACATGCTATCGGGTGCCTTCATTTGGGGAAAAATAAAAACTTATTAAAAAAAAAAAAGTGCTCTCTTCTGTGAAGAGTTTGGTACTGAACAAGGCTACTTGTAGTTTTTCTTTGTCTGTACCACAATCCCAATGCCCATTCCAGTGGCCCAGTTTGATTCATGACTCTTTGTTTTCTGTTTGTTTTTGTAGACCCAACCACCCCCCCACACACACACAAAAAAGAAATCCTGAAATGTCACAAAATGAAATAAAAATCCAGGGCATTAAGTGTTTCGACCAGCATGTGTCATTTGTTTCTTTTCATTTTCTTCTATTTTAGCCTTCAGCTGTGCGAGCATTTTAGTGAAACAATCTGATTAATGGTGACCAGTCAATTATTGAAATCAACTGATTCAGTCATCGATTAACTGCTCTTAACATGCATTTAGCTGACAGAGCAACCCACTTAGAGCTATAAATTATACCTCAGAATTGTAAAAGAAATCGAAATGTTTTGCATTTAAGATTAAAAAAAAAACATCTGTCAATATGTTATATTCAGTTTTTACTTTATATTTAATTTTTACTTTCACCTGATTTGATTTAATAAAAAAATCTCCTTAAAGGAAACTTTGGCTATTAATCCAAAAAAATAACTGACAGATTAAATGATTTGCAAAATAATTGTAAGTTGCAGTCCTAAAACATACGCATCTAACTTCAAAGCGGTCAAGCAAAGGGAATCATGTATTTTAGAAAACATATCAGAAGGAAAGCAGCAGGCAGCCAAAACCATCCAGTTGATCATAGAGTTTTTTTTCCAACGAGCTGCAGTTTAAAAAAAAATCTTTCCATGGAAACTTTAGATGAGCAGAAACTGACTGAATCTTAAGTCTTCCATGACCTGAGAAGATCTCAAAAAAGGTTTTGCATTAAACTCCACTGACTAATAAAACAGGCTAGTTGGGAACAATATTGGCTTTTTGAGAATTTGGATTTCTGTTCTGTTTAGCCAATAGATGCCCCTGAGCTAGCTGATAGCCCAACAGCTTTTCTGTCACAAGCAGATTATTAGAACTGTTATAAGGTTCTGGTTGATACTTGAATATTAAACTTGATAGAAAATGATCAGGGGGCTAAAATCGCATCCAACAGAGATGGAAAGGGAGGTGAGAAAGGGGATGAGAGACGGAAGGACTTGGACAAACTTTATCGTTTTGTATACTCAGAATATACAAAACGAAATTGCATTGCTTAAAGCTTACACCAGTGAAATGAACATAAAGTGCAGCAATGATCAGCATGCAAGCAGTGTAGGAGAAAAGGAAACCCGTTTTAAAAATAATGGGGGAAAAGTATTGATATGGAAAGGTTCCGTGCAAATGCAGCATAACATTAACAAAAAGTTTTAGAAGGATTTTAAAACTTTTTAACCACGTCGGTGGTGCAAAAACAAATCACTTTTTTTTCACATCTTTGGGAAAGGGACCATTTTATTATTGCACTGACCTTTATTTTTGCCTTGTGCATATTTTTTAAATGCTACCAAAGTGTTTCACTGAATTCCCTATGAAAACTAAACCCCATTGTGACCCCAGGCCATCTTTGTTATTCAGCCTGAACCAAATCCATATGGATCCCATATTTCTGCTGGTTCTGTCAAATAGCCTTTTCACGTATAAATGATGAAATTATCTGTTTTTCATCTGGTTTGAAAACTTTTATTCTGATCTTAAATTTACTCACATGTGGACCACAGACTGAATTTATTTAGAAATCACTATGAATAGAAGCAAGAAGCACACACCCAACACCCAAAGTTTTAAATCCCTGTGCTTTTCTTTAAAAAAATAAAGAAATTTTAGGTTTGAATTTGAATTCAGTTTATTTTCTGCTATAGCTTCAATTCACAACACGTCATCTCCGAGGCACTTTACACAGTTCACCAGGATCATAGAGTCCAAACTGATTCAAAAGTTTTGCCTATATCTACAAGGAAAACCAGCTGATTGCATCGACTCATTGACCTCGAATGCAATCCCCTCATACTAAAACATGTACCTTTGTAGCTTACAGTGGAGAGGAAAACTCCTTAACAAAGGAAGAAACCTTCGCAGCAGAACCAGACTCGAGGTGTGAGCGGCCATCTGCTGAGGCCGACTGGAGTCTCAAGGAGACAGAAGCAGAAATACAAAAAGCAGCTGTAAAAAGGCGGCCGGCACCCAAGGAAACACACACAGCGGAGGCAGACGAGCTCACGAGCCAACTCCGTAATGTCAAAAGCATGAAGGATAGATGCACATCACAGTTAGTTCACAGTCAGAGAAAAACAGGACTACACTGCAAAACAGGCTGATCTCCAAACATCTGAAACAAAGGGTGTTGAATTGGGAAGCAGCACAGCTGTAATGTATAATACAGAGAATATGGCGTAAGCTCCAGTTCACATTGGATTAAAACATTTCAAGTTGAGGACGAAGATCACTCTAACTAGTCTGGTCTGGTCTGCTGGCAAGAAAGGCTCAGTGTTCATTAGCTGCAGAGTTTGGTGTTACCTCATGTGAACTTTTAGCTTGCAGGGATTTGGTGACATTGGTTGGTGCTTTAACGAGGTTACGTTCAAAGGCAGGGTGGGAGGACGCTCCAACTGCAATCTCATTATCTGCTAAACTTTATTACCATGACCACAGTTTGATCCTCATCTACAGTGCTGCCTTTCAGTTAGGAGGGAGAAGCCTAATGAACATCAGATAGACGGCGGGCGGACACGTTGGACTGGCAGCCTTGTTATAGCTGACGAGTCAGAGGGCAGAAAGGGACCATGAAGGTTGCATATGGAGCGTGAGTTGTTTTCATGCCCTCATTTTGACATGAATACCCTAATGGATTAATCTCTATAATCCAGGAGCACACAGCTTAAAATAAAACAAACTGATTTTAATGAACTTATAGGCATTTTTTTATTAGATTAAATGTGTTGAAAAGAAATTCAGTTTGATTATATAGCACCAATTCACAACATATGTAATCTCAAGGGGCCCCTTACAGTTCACCAGATCATCCAGTCAAATTGATTCAAAAGTTTTCTAAGGAAAACCAAGTTGATTTACATCGACTCATTGACTTCCGGATGCAATCCCTCACACTAAGCATGCTTGTAGCGACGGTGGGGAAAAACTCCTTTTAACGGGAAGAGCCTCCAGCAGAACCAGGCTCAGCATGGCGGTCTGAGGAACCCATCATTCTCAGGTTAATCAGCTGTAGAAGAAGGGTTAGGGTCATGGTACCTAATAGCCAGGACTATTGATATATTTAACATTGTATGTGGGCAGAGGTTCAGCTCTGAAAAGTTGTACATTAAGGGTCGCTGACCTTCCCTGATTCAAATGAAGGAATTGACTCAAGTCATTAAGTTTAACCCAGGCCTGGCAATACACAAACATTTCATTAAGTGTGTTGGATGACAGAATCTTAAAATAATTCACAATAACCTCTAGATTCCCAATGCTAACTATATGGAGCCACTCACCGGTAAAGACAGATTGTTGTTAAACACACTGAGGAGCAAGAGACCAACGGCTCAAAAAAGAAAACAAAGACATTAAAGGAAACAAAGCAATCCCTCTGAGAACAATGCAGCTCTACTGATAATGGGTTCAGCTATGACTCTGGTTACAATATATTTATGAGGAATATTGCAAATATTAGCCAAAACCTTTAAAACAAGTAAAATACCTCAGAATCAGTTTTAGAAAGTCAGCCTGCACTTTCAACAGTTAGGATCAGAACCTTCATCCAAACCTGCTCTAGTTTTTGTAGGTGTTTAAGAAGCAGAAGTGATGCTCATCCTAAAGCTGCTCTAGAACTAAATTCAATTACAAGTTTTTTCCGCAGTGTCAGCAGAAACCCTGTGAGCAGTGGGAATCCTGATTTCACAGCCGCCCCCGATCTCTGGCTCCACAGAGCTGGCTGCCTGGAGTCCCTTGAGGCGCAGGACAATGAAGGAGGGTGTTATCTGAAAAACAATTCTCTAAGTCTTATATTATGAGATTGAGAACGGTGTTCCTCTTTCTCATTTGTCATTTCTTAATTTTGCTGCAAGGGAGAACAGAGATACAGTCTTGCCAAAGAGTCTATAACTGCTTAAGAAGCCTGCAGAATCTGCAAACCTTTAGGGTTTAAAAACAAGTTACCGTGGGAGGAAAACAGGAAAATGTTTTAAGAACCTTGAGAAGGAGTCTGAACTGTGATGCAAAATTATCTTTTGTTTCACTATTTTTCTGTTCTGTTTAAAACAACCCTCTCATCCAGCCTTTCTGGTATGAAGCGGCCTGAGGGAATACTTTAATAAAGTAAATGAAAATCAGCACTCCTATGAAAATATTACCGAGGGAATTGATTATTCCGACCACAGACGGTTAATCTGGGACCTCGCCGTTATGCATTATGTCTGCAGGAGCAAGTCACGACTGCTATGGGTGTGAAAGAGGAAACAAAGAGGGATGAAAGTATTAATTGCTCAGCAAATTATCATGAAAACTTTTGCATGCATTTAAGCTTAAGATTGTCTAACTTGGCTGAATGAGTTATGTTTTTAGAAATGTTTTACTCCAACCTATTTATAAACACAGAAAGGTAAGAAACTTTAACTCATAGGAAAAAGGTTTTCTCAAGAGGATTATTTTATCAGCCGTTTACCTCTGGAACAAGTGCATGTTTCACCAATAGCACTTAAAAAGTGATTGGGTTGTGATGCAGAGGTAGAAACATTTGATTCTGCAAGTGTGTCACTTGAAGGTGTGCTTCTTTAAATGAAAGAATGCTGTTATATACACTCACCGGCCACTTTATTAGGTACCCCATGCTAGTAACAGGTTGGACCCCCTTTTGCCTTCAGAACTGCCTCAATTCTTCGTGGCATAGATTCAACAAGGTGCTGGAAGCATTCCTCAGGGAGTTTGGTCCATATTGACATGATGGCATCACACAGTTGCCGCAGATTTGTCGGCTGCACATCCATGATGCGAATCTCCCGTTCCACCACATCCCAAAGATGCTCTATTGGATTGAGATCTGGTGACTGTGGAGGCCATTTGAGTACAGTGAACTCATTGTCATGTTCAAGAAACCAGTCTGAGATGATTCCAGCTTTATGACATGGCGCATTATCCTGCTGAAAGTAGCCATCAGAAGTTGGGTACATTGTGGTCATAAAGGGATGGACATGGTCAGCAACAATACTCAGGTAGGCTGTGGCGTTGCAACGATGCTCAATTGGTACCAAGGGGCCCAAAGAGTGCCAAGAAAATATTCCCCACACCATGACACCACCACCACCAGCCTGAACCGTTGATACAAGGCAGGATGGATCCATGCTTTCATGTTGTAGACGCCAAATTCTGACCCTACCATCCGAATGTCGCAGCAGAAATCGAGACTCATCAGACCAGGCAACGTTTTTCCAATCTTCTATTGTCCAATTTCGATGAGCTTGTGCAAATTGTAGCCTCAGTTTCCTGTTCTTAGCTGAAAGGAGGGGCACCTGGTGTGGTCTTCTGCTGCTGTAGTCCATCTGCCTCAAAGTTCGACATACTGTGCGTTCAGAGATGCTCTTCTGCCCACCCTGGTTGTAACGGGTGGTTATTTGAGTCACTGTTGCCCTTCTATCAGCTCGAACCAGTCTGGCCATTCTCCTCTGACCTCTGGCATCAACAAGGCATTTCCGCCCACAGAACTGCCGCTCACTGGATGTTTTTTCTTTTTCGGACCATTCTCTGTAAACCCTAGAGATGGTTGTGCGTGAAAATCCCAGTAGATCAGCAGTTTCTGAAATACTCAGACCAGCCCTTCTGGCACCAACAATCATGCCACGTTCAAAGTCACTCAAATCACCTTTCTTCCCCATACTGATGCTCGGTTTGAACTGCAGTAGATTGTCTTGACCATGTCTACATGCCTAAATGCACTGAGTTGCCGCCATGTGATTGGCTGCTTAGAAATTAAGTGTTAACGAGCAGTTGGACAGGTGTACCAAATAAAGTGACCGGTGAGTGTACAGCAAATTGAAAACACGTCATCTCATACTACTGTCAGATTGGTCAAAAGTTTCCATCAAGGAAAATATGTTGATGTCATTGAGTCACTACTTGCAATACATTATCATCCTGGATGTGCTTGAGATGACAATTTTTGCTTGCATTTTGTCCTAGACTTTTCAGCAATCTCCCACATCGAACATGCATGCAGCGACATTGGAGAGGAAAAAGTCCCTTTAACAAGAAAAAACCTCCAGCAGGCTCAGTGACACCAGCTGGGGGTTAAGGAAGAGAGTAGACATACAAAAAGAAGTAAATATACAAAATGTAACAATCAAAGAGCTCCACAGGTGGCCTATCTAAAGGAAAGAGCATACACTGAAAATAGGCCAAACTCTAACATCTATAAACAAAGATGCCAGACAAGAACAAACCAAATAAAGCAACTGTGACAGATAAAGCAGAGAAAGCATGAAATAATAAATAATGTAGGAGTGTAAAATAGAGATGAAATGAGAAAGAATGAGGAAAAGTGATCTCTATGTCCTCCAGAAGCTTAAACCTATAGCAGCATAAACATAGAAATAATTCACAAGCAAGCTGATAGAACTAACAAGGAGTCCTGCATAGGTGTGACTATAAAAAACAGAGCAAAATTTCAGTTGCTTTTCAATTTCAACCTGTTTTGTGTTTGCCATGGCCCGGATGACTGAGAATATACACAGGCAAGCTCAGGATAATCTAACCATTTTGAATGGCAAGTGAGAAACAGATTCTCTACTCATCCAGTGACTGAGCAAACAACTATATATTTAACTATAAGCTTTATCAAAAAGGAACATTTTAAGCCTGACTTAAAAAGTGACAGGGTCTGCCTCATGGACTGAAACTGGTAGTTGGTTCCGCAGGAGAGGAGAAACACTAAAGCACAATGGCAGCGAGGCTCAGGAGGTTTTCACAGCCAGCTGAACGTATCCACAAGCTATAGGCTGGAGGCCAGGACGCTCAAGCTGACAATACCTCACATGGCAGTCAGCCTTCTGCTAGGCCCACCACTGGCACCGTCAAAAAACCCCAAAGACCATTTCTACAGCTAGTTCTGACCCCCTTTGGTGGTTTGTGTGTCTGTGGTAATATAAATTGTTGGAATGAAGGTAGATCTTTGTGAAAAATGCATAAAAAGTGGGGCTGTGGATAAGACCCCACTGCTTTCTCCCCTATCAGAACCCCAAATCCTTCAGAGTCTCTTTAGCAGGGGGCCAAGTATAGCAGAAACCCAAAACCCCCTTAGAGCCCCAAACCCTCTGGCCCACCTGTGGCCCCAGTCCACAAAATCCCACTGCAGACGGGGCCCACCTGCTGTGCCAAGTGTGCAAAGGAAGTGCAGAGGAAGCACCCCCCCGGATTGCCCAAATGATCAGTATCAAAAACCGTAACCATTTGTAGAAGATCTGAGCATTTAGCTGAGAAGCCTAAATTATTTACAGCATTGGTGTCCACTTTAATAGAATATACTCCAAGTACAACTTTTTCTTATAAATGGTCTGTTTTATGACAAAGAAACCGAGATCATACAAGAATGCAGTATATTATTTAACGTTTTATATTGGAGGATCCTAAATTAAGCATCCTTATTTGGTAATACAGCCTATTGAAGCCCCAAATTGTATGAAATATAAACAAAAGGGTTCACAGAAAGAACTAAAACCCAACTAGAAGTGCTTTTAAACTTTTGCTGTAAAGGAGGCTGCATATATTTAATCTGAGCAACTCTAAATGACTTGGGAAAAAAATTCAGTAAGATTATGTATATGGATAGCCTGACTCCTCTGCATGTATTGGTTTTTAATCCCAGAGGATTACATGATTCCAGCTTTGTTCAGGGATAAAGGAATTCAATTATTCATCCATGAAGCAGGAAGGCCTCAGCAAGCATGGAGAATCCTGTTTCCCTTCAGTGTCTAACCCTAACCCTGAACTTTGGCACCACCTAGTGGCTCAACCAGCGTAGTGCATGATTCCTGAAACTATCTCACTGTGACTTCAGTCACTAGATTTGATTTTTTTTTACTAAAAATATCCAGTGACCTGTTATTATCATCAATATGACAACTATAGGCTCAGTGTTTTGTTGCAAAAAAAAGCCTCTAGTGTTCAGTGATGAGATCTGCAACAGAGCATCTCTCTGAAGATCTAGATTTTGGTTTGAATTTCAAATAGAACTTGAAAAAAAAAATCAACAACTGTAAAAAATAGTGATTTTTTTTTTATATATCTCGTAGAAAGATTACCCATCCAAATAAAAACTCATTCAGAGACATTTTTCTTACTTTTACTGTGAAGTGACTGAAGGAAAAAAAAATCAAATAAAACTTACTTACCAAAGGGTGAGAACTCAAACATCAATGCAGTTTTTCCTTCAGCTGCCCTCTGCGTCGTTGCAGAGCAACCGCAGCCTTTTTTTTTCTGTTTTTGAGCAAATACTCAGAAATATTTAGAGACTAGGTGTCTTGTGAAGAGGGGAAAACCAACGTCTGACTTCCTAAGAGGGCTTTTGATCTACACTCCACCTTTACTTCCCGCTCCTTTCACAACACGGTCATTAGTTAAAAATAAAAGTCCTTTCACCTTTTACTATTTCTATGAAATTTGTATTCATATTTAGGCCCTGGCGTCTAACATATTCCTTAAATAAAACCTGTGCTGTCACTCCTATAAAAAATATTAATGAAAAAGGGTTGAGTGTGCTTTCAAAAGGCACCAATTGAAGATTAGTAAATAAAGTAAAAGCTGTTGAAACATCTGACTGTAAGAATTTTAATTGAAGGTCTCTAAACACAAGGATTAATCACATAGTTTGATGCTGATGACTTGGTGAGTTAAGATGTTGGTTTCTTATTGAGTGATATTTGGATAAAAAGGATGAATGGATGGACCAGGGGTTCTTCATATAATTCTATGAGCTGAAAGAAAGAAAATAAAGCGAAACTTCACATCATAGATCCATGTGAATGAAATGAGCTTTCTGTTTAGTGAGGATGAGGTTGTTTATCCTGGAGTAGCTTCTTTCCTCCAGGGTTTTAAAAATTCAACTGAGAAAGTTCTGCCTTTTTTTAGCACCCATAGTGCATTTCCCTGACATTTTCAACCTGATGGATCTATATAAATATGTTCTAGCCTGAAAAAGCCTCACGAGTCCCTAAAAGTGGCACAGATGAACAGCCTGCTGAGTGCTGTTGAACCCTTAAGGTGGGTATTTGATCCTCTTATGTTTTTCATCTACTTGCCCTTGCTTTCTGGCCTTTTTTATTCCAACCTCTGCTTTATTTCATTTGTTTTATTTTCACAGTAAAAAGAAATGCTATATGTTTTACAAAAAAATGTGATGAAGAAAAGGCTCGATAAAAGCCTGCAATATGAAACCAATGTTATTAATAAGGAAATTAAGGAAAAGTGGGAATTGGAGGCTAATATACCGTAATAATAGCAAATGAAGATTTTGGAAGAAACATTTAGCTAGCAACCTGATGTGGAGGGTGACGGAAAGTTAAGATACGTTAGTTTAACCACGGATTATCCCATCTTAATATGGTAAGTATGCCTTTGTTGTGGCTGGAAAGGTGGGGGATTTTTACATAAATATTTTGAACTTACATGCAGAGTTGGCTGGTTTTGAGAAAAATACAGAGATAAAGGGTATTTTTAGACGCAGGCTTATCCTGAATGTATCTATGAACGCGGCTTTACGACAATCCCTTGAACATGATTGACAAGATAATAAATGATGATCAAGGTTATGCTTCTGACTTCTGAAGAATTTACATAACACATCTGAAATGCGACCACCAGGGACCTCGATGCCAGAAGTCCTCACCCCTTTAACCTTCTAAACGGGGTATTGAGGGCTGGAAGACTGCTTCCCTCCAGGTGGCACGCTGACACCTCCTGAAAAGCTGTCCCCAGGAAAAATCATCATTTCATGGGAGAATCCCTGCCGACAACGCCAATTTGTAGTGGAAAAAAAACTACTCAACTATTCATCCTAGGAGATAAACGGAGATCAACAGATTTCTCTCAGCCGGCACTTTATTCTCATATCTTTGCAAAGAGAGAACAGTTCATCATACAGCCGTTACTGCTCTGTATTCAGCCCTGTTCTGCCTGCACAGAGTGTGTCCCCCCTACTTACAGCAATGGAAAGTAGTCAGAGTAAAAACAAATTACAGACACTTTGGTTAAACAGTAACATGTTAGGAATAATTGAGAAAAATCTGTCTTGTTTTGGGAAGAAGCAATGTCTGGTCTACAAACACCATCCTGCAGAGAATGGTGTGGCCTTGCAGGTGAAACAGACTGAGTGAAAACTTTTATAGTGAGAAAATAGGATAAAATAATATAAGAAAGAAGAGAAATCTACATTTTCCGACCAAAACCACAACATCCCAGCATTACCCAGTGCAGAGATTAGAATTAGGAAAGTCTATATTATGGAGAAAGGGACATGAAGACTAAAACTGAAGATGGAGACCTTTTGGCTTTCAAAGTGGAGACCTATGACTAAATTCATGCTGTGATCTTGACACCTCTGTTTATTTTATTCATTTACTAATTTATTTATTTGGATGTTCATAATGTCTGGCTGTCCCTTTCACTGCAGGTATTGTGATTTATATAATGATTTATTGAAGGGGTCAATGAATATTTTAGCCCCACATGATACAACCTGTGGCAGAGCTGGGACCCAACAGACTCTAGGTTTGCTCATGATGTAGGTGAAACGTCTAGAATGATCTTTGTAAATATGATGCGATGTGAAAATGTTACAAGAGTGGACATGTGTATATGTTGATATAAAACAGTGATTGAAATTAAAAATACAAAATGGACTGGTTGCCAAAAACCCTCAAGGGCTTATAAGTGACAGTCTCCATAGAAAACAAGTATCTATCTATCTATCTATCTATCTATCTATCTATCTATCTATCTAT
>JAGKQL010003126.1:0-26045 GCA_018398635.1 Cyprinodon brontotheroides | reverse complement strand
GTAGGTTTTTCTGTTTTCTGACTCATCAAATCACCTCTCGCTTTCCTCCTTTTTTTCCTTTTACTGTATTTTTCTCTCCTCTTCACTGAAGGTGTCACTTTGTCCTACTTTCTCCAGACACGCCACCTTTAACAGCACCTCTAAAGACTCGGAGGGGATCTCTTCCCTGAGTGTTCTTAGCACGGTGAAGCATACACAGCTGTGTGGGTGGCAGATTCCTTTATTTGCAGCCCTCTGTGTCCTTTAGCTGAAAGGGTTTTATGTCTTAAGGTTTTGGAAATAAAACAATAAACATGCTGCAAATTAACAAAATGAGTTATTGATAACATTTCCTTGAAAAAGAGCCTTTTTTTATTTTGCATGGACCTTGATGCAGTATGGGGTCTGTGCATGGTGACGTGTAGATGGTCAGAGTGCATCATAGCAGAATGACGTGTTTTCTCGCTCTGAGGAACATTCCAGCAGAACCAGTCCCATGCCATTAGCTGTACAGCAAATACGATTTCACGGCATCCATTGAGTCTTTCAGCAAGAATTTGTGTCCAGGCTTGAACCAGCGGAGCAGCAGGGCTATTGCACTTTGGTCCGTCTCATTTAGAGCTGGCATTGCTTTAAACACACACCAATGTATTGTGAGGAGGGGGGGGTGCATGCGCGAGCAGGGTGGTTGTTCTTATGCACACTAATCAGCATGACAGACATAAAATAAAGAGAGTTGGACTCCGTCAAAACATGTATGGCCCTTTAAACACAGAGTTAATAAAAGAGCTAAAGCTGCTTGTCCTTTCTGTTGAGCCCGCCTGATCACACACCAAACAGACACATTATCTTAATTCAGGGGATTCTCTAAAGCGTCTCCTTAAACAACGAAGGCAACGCTCCAGAGAGACAAATGAGTTTACCGGTTTTAGCAGGGAGTAAGTGCCTAAATCCAGTGCCATTGATCCCTATCTGGGTTATTATGGGCTGTGAGCTGCCGATGGAGCTCTGCTCGGCTTAAAATATTAGTGTTTGAAGGAAGCCACCTCGTCCTCTGCACTGGTCAATACCTGCAGGCGCCACAGGGAAGGCGTACGCATCCTGACGCTCACAAGTGACAGTCCCAGCCGCACCCACACTCCTCACACAAACACAGATATTGGTAAAGGTATGCCTTCGAAAGAGCAGACCACCCCTCTGACTCCAGAGGGAAAATTGATTTTTCACCCCCCCCTTTTTTTTTTTTCTTTTTTTTTTCCAGTGAGGTGCAGGGCAGGTTTTTAACCTAACAGTCTAACCTAAGTGTAAATGCGCATGGAGACATGATGTCCATTGATCCAGCAGTGCCGCCAGAGAATCTTTAAATGTCTGATAGGGAGAAAAACACACGGGGAGTTAATGCAGAGCTGCTGGGATCTTAGCTTTCATTGGTGCTCTTGATAATTACATGATATATATTACTTTATTATTTTTGTATTTGCTAAGAAAATAAAATAAAATCTTAATATAGCGCCTGCACAGAATAGCAAAATCTATGCAGAGGTTGAACTACATGGTAACTTGTGAAGGATTTTATCTAAGGAAAGAGGGCTGAATACATAAGCAACACTTTACAGGTTTCAGTTGTTTTTTTTTTTTATTGTTTTCCCTCTGTGACAAAATGTGTAAATACTTATGACCATGTCTTTTGTGACTGTAAATATATTTTTATTTGTATTTGTTTGTGACCTCTATGTCTGTGAAAGGTGCTGTATAAATAGTAAATAACTTACTAACTTATTTACTACTTTCTTACTTATTTTATCAACAACCGGTTTCAATATCTCTCCCTAAAGAAGAAACCCACACAGCAAAAACTATCAAAAAAAAAAAACTATTAAAATAAGTGATTTTCCCCTAATTTGAGTAGATAAAGATGATCTGCCAAAGGAATGAGTATTTTTTATCTTAAAATAAAAAAAATTGATGTTATGCACTTAAAACATACTTGCTTAATTTAAGAAAAAATCATTTAGATTCCATTTTTTGCAGTGAATTTTTTGCAGGATAAGACTGCCGCTACTTTGTTTCACACTAAGGAGCGGTGTGATCAGGGAAATGTGCAGATTTAGTTTTTTTTTCGCCTAAAATTTTACTTCTGGTCTGATTTGAACAAAAACAATGCTTCCACATGTCCGCTGTATGACAAAAAATTGAAGTAGCCATAACAAATTTAAGTTAAAACTTCTAAAATATTTTATTTGGTCTGGAAGAGATATGGTCTTTTTAATTTAATAGCATCCTGGCTTTTCATCCAGTGGCTAACTATGGAAAATCACACAAAGTTTATAATTACTTTCACAAGGCTCTTTAGTTTCAGCAGAAAGTTTTGCAAAACATGAACTACCTGCAACGGTGATTAGGACAAAGAAACTCGACTCCAGCCCTCAAGTGCTGCATATCCTGTCTCCTAATTATGGTTTAAAAATAAGATAATAATAAGGATTAATAATACATTAAACAAAGACCAGATGTAAAAAAAGGCAAATAAATAGAAGCCAAAATCAGCCATAAAACATATGTATTTTTAATATGAATATCACTGAATCAATACCCTCAATTAGCAACAGCAAGCAAATTGCCAAGCGAGGCGTAATTACTGGAAGGTCAGTAGGTATTATTCACAGTCACTTTAGTTTACCACATTAGGACGAGACGGAGCGTCGGGCTAAAATTATAATTCCACTCCCATATCTGTCCTTTTCTGATTTAGATGGATGAAGAATAATTAACTCCTAATTATTCAGATCACTTAAGGCACTTTCTAGATCCACAAAAGCAATGCAGTCATGTCTGTCAGCCCACTTCAGCTGTTATCATTTAGAGCGATCTAACAACTTGACCAATGACAACGGGATTAAAACAAAAATATATATATAAAAACATATCTCATTGGGCTGTCTGTCTGTGTCCTCCATAACCCCTCCCTGAAGCCCCTCCAGCTCCGCTAGCTTCTACCTCAGAGGGTCTTAAGGAAGCACACTTCCTTTAAATTCACCCATATGCAAATTTTAGATGTGATTTGCATTTTAAAGTATTTAACTCCCCATATTTATTGGGCTCTGAGGCCTTGCTGATCATTGATTTATGTGCTTCCGGCAATCATATTTCCATATTTTGTGTGGTTTTTAACGACAGTAATAATTCAAATATGCAAAAAGTTGTTCTTTGAACGATATCTTTAATTATATCCTCAAAGCATCATTCCTTTTCGCTTTTTTTTTTTCTTAAGCAGAGACCAAATTGTCTTTCAGTTAAAAAAAATAAAAAGAAAGGAGTGTAGGGTTGAGTGGAGGGGGGGGGGATGAGGAATCATAAATTAGACTTTGAGATAACACGTTGACGGGCAAAAAACTCCCGGTCGGTTACCTTATGGGCAAGGAGACGTCTTAGCATGTTCTGCCCGTCTCTGAAGAAACAAACAGACTCGAGGTGTTCTGCTGCACAGGCACCCGTGTGACCTTGTCCCTGAAGCCCTTTATTAATGCTGACATTCTTTCACCACAAATCCAGTCTCAGATAGTGAAATTCGACTGTTATGTTCAATCCTGAACTCCACCTCCATGTTCTGTTTTGCCACTAACACACAAAGTTTTTTCCTCCGGCCACCTTCCTTATTAGAGCAGCTCGTGAGTCGCCGCCGCCTTATGAACGCCGTCGCCCGCGTGATTAAAAGTGGCAGGTTCCCCACCGCTGTTTGGCCTATCAGCGTCGCCATGCAGCCGTCAAACGTGTCTGCTGTACTTCTATCGCATCCTCCCGTTGCCTTGGTACGGCGTGGAAACTTTTAGAATAATTGCTCTCACATACAGAGCAGGGGCCACTAATATATTAGATTAGTGATGTTTGGTTGCAAACGAAGGGAGGGGCTTGGTGTTTCATTATCCTGTTCACTTGGTGGGCTACTTAGAAGAAATAATGGGAGGTTGCACATTAGACCACTGACAGTAATGAGCCGCCCAATAGCCCCTATATACATGTGTAGTCTTATTGTACTACATGTCAGTATTCTGCTAAATCTAAAAATCCTTATGTTTGATTTTAGGTATTACGTGCTTTAGTGCATATGATACATTTTAGAGTTTTTTTTTATACACATATATATATTATGTTTCTTATTTATAGGGGAAAACACTAAATCTTTAACAAATATGTATTGTTTTTTTTTAAGTATAATCATGATTAAAGTAATTAATCTGAAGCACTTGTTGGTTAAATGATTTTTAAAGCCAAATATTTTATAGCGGAGGCCTTGGATTCTTTCATTCAGCCAAACATTTAGCCATCACTGCTGAGTTGTGTGTTAGGCTCACACAACATATGTTTTCAAACCCCCCAGCTAACCAACGCCGTCTTCCTCTACAACGCCTGGCACACCACCATCGAGCAGCAATTAAGCAAAGCTTCGCCTCCAGACTTCTGCACAGCCGCTTCTAAAACTGATCACTGCGGATCAGAGTTATTAAACAATTGATTTCATGTAATGCGCGTGTGCGTGTCAGTGTTTATGTCATAAACACAGACTTTACTCACACATGCCCACCCAGATGCAGCGTGCGCTTCTGCTTCCTATCAGAGAGTGCTGGGGGAGAATGTTAAAACATAAACGGGCGGTGTTAAATTTAAATATGTGTTTAATAGAAACAGGGAGTTACATATTTTCCATCTAGCGTACTAAAAACTTCTAAGCGTAAATCACGGTAAGGTTGAAACAGATATATCCACAAAAACAACCCATCCGAATGATAAAAAATCACCTAATATATTTTAAAAAAACCTTTTGGGTTTTGTTTGTTTTTGTGAGACCCTACGTTAAGCTAATCAATTAGAGTGCACAGAAAAATCCCTCATCCTGTGTAGCTGTGAAACAGGGTGTAAAGCTGTTAAGCTCTGCCTCTCCAGAAAGGTTATAAGCCTTGTATCTTAGCGCCTCTACCTGCTCCCCATTCACTGTGAACATGCACTGATTTGAATAAGTGCCGCTCCACGGGGCTCCCCTTATCAGATCCCAGACTGGTGTGCCAAACGCAGCGGTATCAGGTACACACCATCTTTCCTCTCTGCAGTCCTACCCACCAAAAAAGATGAAGAAAGAAATAAAAGCAGAAAAAAATAAGAAAGTAAACAAAAATAAAGAGGTGAGGCATTGAGGAACTGCTCCAAACCCATGCATGGATGTGCTAAAAGTGGCATAAAAATGAAAAATGAAACATCTCTCTGACCTTTTCCTGCTTATGCTTTAATTTCTCACAGACTGAAACTTCGTTTATTTCATGTGGAAATCAGGATATGATTCATTGCATTTGAAGTTTTAATGTTATGCTGCTTATAAAACAATCAGTTTTAAAATAACAAAACATTTTATTTTTTTTTTTTTTAGATCTGGTATTGCAACAATTATCTGGCGAAGGGGTGCTTATTTTAAACATTTTGTTTTCATTAATAACTTGCAGGGAGGGCTTTTATTCAGCCACAGGAAGAGAATTCCTACAGATGGACTGCTTTCCAGTCTTGTGTTGTTGTTTGCTTTTACTCCGCGAGGAGAGAGGAGAAGGGAAAGAAAAGCGTCGGGAAGAGGCGTCAGTTAGTGAATCCAGTGAGGGACGGTGTGCAACATGACCCCTGGAAGTATATCCCTCCTCTGTTAGGTTAAATGCACCGCGCCAAACAAATTACAAACAAAGGGACAAACGCGCGCCGCAGCGCCCGAGGCAGCTCTCCTCTAACAGGCTAACCTGCTCCCTTCATTAGCGGCTGGGACTTATCACCATGTAGTCTTTTGTCCTTGCTGTAATTGCCCTCTCGGCATGTCAGCCAGCACCCACCACTAAGCCACTACCGACATCATCATCATCATCGGCCCGCCCAGCAGCCCTACACCCTTTGAGCCATCCTAGGCAGCCCAGCATCAGCTCCCCTGTGACGGGCCTGGTGAGGCAGCGGTGTAGGAAGGCCCCTGAGCTTGATCGCTACTACACTACAGAGGGCCTGTCCTAGTTAAAAGCAGCACCGGCAGGAAACACCCCCCACAACAACACCGTCTGCCCCGCATTAAGCTCAGCCTCCAACCTGATTCACTTCCTCCCCAGCATTTAGTGGCTGTACACCAACTATTCAAACGCTAACAATTTATTCTGGGGAGATCAAAAGTAAAACACCCCATTTACCAGTTGCTGTTCAATAAGATAATGAATGTGTTATAAAATGATCTGTTGTTACATATTTATACCAAAAACCTGCTTTAGCTTCACCTTATCCAAACCCTAACTTAGGACATGAAATAAAAAGTTGGCAATCCAAATTCAACTTTGACGACGGAACAAACTGAATCTAAGCTACATTTCATCTGTGTTAGACATCTTACATGCGCCACACAGCATGCAGACACTTAGACAATGAGGCCCTCTGCTTCTACTTTCTAGCAAGTTGAATGGCGCCATCTAATGTTCAACCCAGGGAGCACTTGAGCCACAGAGTGCCCCGCTTCTTCCAGGCTCCCAAAGTAGTGGGATCCTTTAGAAATCACTTTTCTCCTGAACAGGGGGAGCAGTATGTTTGTTTGGAGGATGGCATGCATGCTTTAAAATGACCATAAAAGTGGGCAGAGTGAACTGGTTAATTTGAAATTTAATTCTAACTGAAAACAGGCTGTCGGTGTTGCAGCATAATCCTGACCTCCTGTTTGTTTTGCTGAATAAACAGAATAAGTGAATAAATCTTCTTCATGTTTGCTCTGTGCGTTCCTCCTCATCAACCTCTACTTTTTTTTTTTCCCTTCTCATGCGGGGGTAATCAATGTGTCAGCGTTTTCACGGCCGGCTGCAGGGGTTCAGACCTATACGTCTCTGCCTGGAGGGCCTCGTTGGAACAGAGGTTAACGTGGAGCTCGTCAGAGCGAAGGCCGCGCGGATGACAGAAGGGTCTCATACTCGTTACGACGAAGTCGACTCCTGTCTTGACGCTAACCCATTTCCACCCATGTTGCACTAAGAAATGTGGCTCCAATGAAGGGTTGAATACAGCTGTGCGCCTTTAAGCAGCAGCAGTAACGTGGAACTAGCCACTGTCAGAACTAAACTTGGCCTTATTTACTGGGGCCATGAAGCAGGCCCGCAAACAAACAATAAGACATAAAGAACATGTGATGTGTGCTGTTGCGCCTTAATGACTTTGTCGCAGCACTTCTAAATGTAAACATACTAAAAGAGGACACGGTGTCCCTGTCGTTAAACTCAAAGCAGAGTTAAGATTATGCGAGGCAACCCCTTTGCTCTTGCACAGTGGGCTCGCATCCCTCCAACCGACGCCACACACGGGCTTTGGGATTTTTGCTATGAGGGTGTTTTATGCGTCCCGCAAGGTTTAGCGACATTGAGGAGTGGCTAAGGCACACCAAGGATCCCAGTCAAGGACGCGGGCAGCATCACTCATGCTGCCATTATTTGCTCATATTTAAAGCTGGGGATGTTCGGGGGTTACCTGGGGGACTCTGGCTGCGAATGCAGACTAGGTCGGGTGATTTCAGAGTCCGAAGGGTGCTCTGAGCACTAAAGGAGACACAGCAGCGGCCAGGAGGGAGGGAGGGTAAGAAAAGCAGAGAGGGGCTTTATATATGTCAGCCCGGTTTATACCAGACTTTTTATGGTCAAATATTTTTCCTCTTGTCAGGGCTGGATAAGGAATCACCATAAGGTTGGGGAGCATGAATATTGCCCTTGAGGGCCCGCTGTGGCTGCTCCTTGTTTACGGTTGACTAGCAATCAGCCCACCGATCCGGGACCAACCGGCCCCTCATCCATCCACGTCAGCAATTAATCAATTAAACGGGCAGCGGGGAGGAGTGGAATCGGCAAGGTGTGTTAATACAATAGCCTGTTAAGGTTGATGTAATTTCATCACTAATGTCAGCCATTCATCACGGCTTATTATCTGTTTCGCATAAGACGATGGTCGATATCACTTCATAAATGGGAGAATCATGGGAATTCAGAGATATTAAGCCACTGCACAGAACAAGGGCCAAAATTAGGAAGTAAGGTAGCTCAGACTAATATAATACATGCTGTCAGGGATTTATCAGCAGGGTTTTATACATCAAGCATCCGATAACGAGCATCCGCTATTTTCCTGATGACAATTTTGCTGAAAAAAACAGACTTTTATTGCAACTGAAACAAAGTTTTTGTCCATCCGATGGACGTGTAGATGGCTGAGTAGGCGGCGGAACCTGTGCGCTACTGTGCCCGGTATGTATTGGCCAGGCAAAATGTGACACAAAGGAAGAGCGGAATCCGAAGCACCGATTGGTTTGAGATGCCGAATCCAAAACTGTGATTCTTGGATTTCAGCCTCTGACAGATGACAGTTTGCACTCATATTTCATGACTCCAAAATGTTACGACTGCTTTAGGGCCAAATAAAATTGTGAAACTTCACAACAGCACATTCATAATTTAGACCTGTTTGAAAAATTTGCAGTTTTTAAAATAATTTGTACATAAAACATCTAATTAATCTGTAAAATCCTTTAAGTGTGCCTAAAACAAAGTTTTACTAATCATACTCTATAGATAATTACTTTAGATTATTTAAACTGCTTTAGTATCCCTTTTTCCCCCTCATGACATTTTTTTATATTTAAACCACAAATTATAATGCCTTTTTGTTGGTATTTTTCGACAGATCCACAAACGGCGGAGAAACATGATGAGGTGGGAGCAAAATTACTGATTATTTTCTTGTTTTTTTATACAAATAATCATGTAAGAAGTATTCAGTCTATCTGTTCTACCCTGAATCCATTGTTTTTATAAATTACAGTCAATTGTTACTGAAAAATGATTAGAAGAAAGCCACTTTTGAAAATTAAAAGCCATATGAACTAGAAGGTGTAGCCATGAACTGGGCAAAGAAAACAAAGCCGAACTTTCTGGCCAACATTAATTAAAAAAATAAATCAAACTGCGGTGAAAGACAGAGGTGGCAGCATTATGCTGTGTCTGCTTTTATTCAGCAGGGAGGAGAAAGTTAGTGAGAGCTGATAGAGAAAAAAAAGCACTAAATACGAGGTAATCCTGGCAGGAAGCCTGTTAGAGACGTGCTGAAGGTTCACCTCCCAGCAGGGCGGGGACTGTGAACATAAAGCTGAAGCTACAATGGAGTCTTGAAAATGAAGGGATAGTAAAAGCCACCCTTTTGTCCCCCTAATTCTTTGTTCCACCTACAGTAATCTCAAAACAGTGCCAGGGTCGTTGTCCTGCAGGATTTAGAGGTTTCTCTGCTTTAGCACAGCTGATTCTGATGATTGCAGTTCAGCAAAAGCCTGTTAATCAACTATCAATGTAAATCAGCTGTGCTGAAGCAGGGAAAACTCTAAAACCTGCAGGACGAAAGCGGCCATACTTGACGCTGAATCTCTATGGTATGTTAATCTCGGAGGTTCTCCCCACACTACTTAGGGCCGAGAAGAAGCATCTTAGATTAGAGGTGTTTGAAGCGTCTTCTAGAAGAACTTAGCGTCTAGTTGCCCAGACTGACCTTTTTCAAGCTGGACCATGACCTTATTTGATATTTTAAATAAAGGTAGGTGCAGATCCATGTGCTTGAACGGCCCAATCAAAGCCCAGACATAAGAAGAGACATTATCAATTGGTCAGTCTCCCTGTTTACAAAACAGGTAGAGGTAAAGGAGCTACAATTGCATGGTAAGATGATTCTAGTAAACAAAGTTGAGAGATTTAACTAACTAAACAAGAAATATTAGGAGGAAATTGGTCAATCCAATTTAAAGACTCACCTCTTATTTAAATGTTTTCTGTTCCACTTACTTCTGATTACTTTTCCTTCTGTGTTCTTCGATTATCTTACGAGTTGCAATTAAAGTTTCTTATTATTTGGGTTTGCTAAGGCTAGGAATTTAAAAATACCGGTTTTGTAAATTGTTTTGTTCTGTAAACTGAATTGAAATTCAAAAATCAAGCTTTCCCTTCCTCCTCGCTCCCTCTTAAAGTATCGACTTGGGTGGCTGCATACAAAAGGACACCCAGCCTTTTATCTTTAAACAAAATGTTCATGTTCCACCCACTTCACAGCTATACACTACTTTGTGTTGGTTTCACTGTGAAGTAGGAGGAAAAAAGATTTATACTGTGACTTTTAGATGAAATACACTGAAGTAGTTTTAACATAATAAAAAGGGGAAGTTTTCAGGGGCCGACAAAATAATAGCAGCATATAGCTAAAGCAACTTCAACCAATCCATCATGTCAATCAGACAGCAAAAGCTGGACGATGTCCAGCTCTGAGCAGAAGGCCAGAACCTGCCCTGTGTGACTGGTTCATGCTACTAACAGCATCGGTCAGACATGAACAGCATCCCCTACGCCCAAGCCAGTATTTTCCCAGCACTCCCAGCAGGTACATCAGCTCCATTATGATGATGGCAATGAGTGATAGTGTTTTACCTCTCCCCCGTTCCCTAAATAAGTCTGGCAATCACAATGAGAGAGATAGAGGAGGAGAAAGAGGGGTAGAGACAGAGACCCAGATAGCGGCGTCACCCTCGGTGAGCTACAAGCAACCCTGATGCCAGTCTCTGGGACGGTATCAAACATCTCGGTGGCAGACTCGGCATGAATATAATCTATACCTACAGGAAGTCAATTAAAAAGTGCCAGTGGAGATTAAGAGCAGCGTGACAGCTTTTCGTCAGGCCACGGGTTTGTCTGAGAGAACCAGCACGTTGCGTGTCTGCAGCGTGTGTTAAAGGTAATGTGTGTTGGTGTGTGTGCTGGTAGGGAAGACAAGTTGGAACGCAGGCGGTGGTGGCAGCAGAGGGAGGACACCATCGGTGAACACTTTTAAAAGCCTTCTCATGAATATTAAAAAGGCCCTTGGCAGTCGGCGGCTCAGCTAGAAGTTTGCAAACCAGCGTAATGTGTCTGTTTGCGTTGAGGAAGAGCTCGGTCCGGATATCAATTAAATCAAGCGCCGTCACTCTGATGGTCCCCTCAATGGAGGGACAGCCCATTCCCGTCTACACATCAGCTCAGCTTTGTGTCAACCATCCATCTCTCACCCCCCACTGCACCCCTGCCTCCCATTGCTCTCTCCCCTCTCCGTCTCTCAAGCAGCCGGCAACCGAAGGCACAAATTACTCTCCCCTCCACCTTTAACTCCCACTAAATCTTTCGCCTTTTCCACTTTGCTGAGCCTGGATATTTTATTCCTCCATCAAATATGCATCCCATTAATTAAGTTAAATTACTCCTGACTGCCAAATATCCCCTGCCCCGATGGGTGTCAACATGGAAATGCACGACTGTGAACCCGCAGTGACACGGCCCCAACACTTAAATGTGAGTTACGGCCCTTCGCGGAGCCCCATCTACGGGCAGATTACCAGACACTTTGGGCTGCTGGAATTAAGCGCCGCTCGCTCCTTCACTCCTCCACCCAGCTTTTTAATAAGAGCACAATGGATGGCACGCGCGCTTCTGACAATAAGCGGACTGATATTTTAATTACAGCCCTTTTTTTCATCTGCCTCTCACTTCATCTTTTAATTGCAGTTGTTAATCATTTATTAACTTCCCTCTCTCTGTATTTTCTTTACTCCCACAAAGTACAGAGCCTTTACAAAGTGTATTTTTTTTCCATATATCTTTACACCTTTTTGTTTCATGACAACTTCAAAGTATCTACAAATCAGGCAACTTCTGAACCTGGCCGGAAACACTTTATTTAAGGTAACAAATCAAAGGGGGATGAATCCAAAGCAATGCTGTGCTGTAAGGTTTTCTATAGAAATATAGAAAATATGTTACTTTTGATTGATCACCATACTCCTTAAAGAGCGTTGGAACCCCGTTGGCAATTATTTTATCCCGCTTTATGTTTTTTGGGGGCTGGTCTGACTGACCAATCCAATTTTGGACATAACCCTTGGCCTGATTTCAGCCACAAGGACTTAGAGACATCAGAGGAAAGGAGCCGCTGGTTCTTTGTTGCCACGTTTCGAATTTACCTAAAAATAAATGAGGTATAAACTTACCTCATACTAAAAGCTCATGTTTTCAACCATTCCTTGATTTTATTGAAACTACAGCAAAAAATATGCATTACGGTTCATTAGTTTATGGATAGAAAAGGAGTCCAAACTACAATAATTAAGGTCAAAGTTAAGAGCTAATTAAGAGGAAATTGGCCAGATTTCTTTCTCCAACTTATTTGTCCATCTACACTTTTAAAGTTAACTAAAAAAAAAAACTAGCATATGCTATTGAAGCTGTTTATGTTTTCATCATACTCCTTTTAATTGACTTGCTACTGATACTTGAATGCAATTACACTCTTTTCCGGTGGGTTTGAAGCTGAAAGGTTTTAAAGGCTAGAATATGCTGTAGTTTGCGGTTTTATGGTAACAAAACGGGAGCGTTTGAACAAAACGAATAATATATTGAAATTAACGACCAGCTTTATGGAAGTAAAGCTGCCCTTCATTCGTACATAGGTAGAGGTTTTTTAAAAAGGAGAGCAGAAATTCTGGGGATAAAAGAACTTTACTTTATGTCAAGTAAGGACTTGGGTCATGCACAGCTCACACAATAGCCTCTTAAGTTGAACAGTCCTCAAGAGCTGTAAAACACACCATTAGGAGCTCATGCTCCTTACTTTAACTACTGATTTGGATGCTTAGAGTCTGAGCCGAGTGTTTGTTTTGCTTTGTCTTTGATTAAAGGAAAAATGGTTTGATTATGAAGCCCCCAGGCCCCTGTTGTGAGGCCACGACAGAATATGAGACCGTTATTAAAACCTAATGGGACTGAAATGCTGACGGAGAGCTCCGTCTTTGTCTCTGGAGCTCAGAGATGCTGAGCTGGGTCCTATTCCGATTTTTCAAAAGAGTCTTTTGCCCGACCAGAAACGGACGGAACAAACACACTATCTCCCTCAAGTACTGGTGCGGTGTAATTTGAAACACAAATTTAATAACCCTCATTGCCTCTTTTGCTCGCTGTTGAGCTTTACAGCGCAGACTTAACTAATAAAGCCATGTATTTCCTGTCTCTTCTGTTGAGATTTACCTGTAAGGACACAAAGCTTATGAAAATACATATAAAGTCTGCTTTAAGGTATAAAAGTGAAAACAGGCCCGTGGATTTGTCCTGATGCATCAGCGCCGTCTGAATTTCTTTTCCTTCTCTTTTGCTTTTCCCTGTGTGAGCGAGTGTGTTCGGGTTAGAGTGTGTTTCTATTGCAAAAAGCATTAATTTTACAAACATCAGCCCAAGGCTACTAAACACATCCAATCCATTATGCCGCGCTTTATCGTGTTATGGTGGTGGTGGGGTGGTGAGGTGGGGAGGGACGGGCTGTAAAGCTGTCTTGGTCATAAAGAGCGATCGCGGCGCCGAGTCAAACCAGAACGCACGGCTCCCGGAGCCGTACGCGCAGCCCTCGTTATCATCAGAGCTGCTCCGTCACATACTTAACCTTTCCAGACCAGCCTTTCTGCATTATTTTCCAAATGACCTTTAGCGTTACTTCTTTCATTTCCCATAATGGTGCACTAGATTTAGTTAAATGCATTAGAGCAAAATGTGTTTATTTTGGTGAAGGGGAACTGCGCTGACTGACAAGGGCCGCGTCCCCACGCTGAGACTCAAGTCTCGGAGGCTGTAAGCGTTATACATCTTCCTGAGAGGAAGAGCCAGGTGCTGCATCTGAGGAAGAGGAATGATTGTAGATAGATCAAGCAAACAGATGGGGAATTCTGGTTAAAGTTGTGTCTCTGAATATTCTTTTTTCATCTGAACTTTTGACGGATTACGAGTTACTGTGAGCAACACAACTATCCCTAGAAGACCTAAATAAACACGGATCTAAACAATATCCATTTCTTTAGTGTTATAGAACTGAAATGTTCTAGTGGTTCTAATGAAACAAGCATTAGGTCTAAACACACTAGTTGAGAATGTATGTTTAAAACAATATTAGCTTTAGAAAATATTAGAGGATCTCATCTGGTCATCAAGACCTGATTTTCACTGCATAAAAAGTCTTAAAGTACCAAGACTTTTAGAGCTTACTAAGTGCTTGCAGCAACAGGTAGGGGAAGGGACAGTAGTTTTATGTGCTCCATGTCACTTTAAAAAGAAGCCAGCATAGTCAACAAGATCTTATGAAAGTTTAAACCATATAAGTTTTAAGTATAAGTTTAAAAACAACAATGTCTCCAAGTGGGATGCCTACCCCTTCGATTTAATGTATAAGTATTAACTAATCTGAAAAATTAAGAGTGAAATTGTTTGATTATACTAATAGATCAACTTATTTTACTTCTTTTTATAACAATTTTTACCAAGTTTCTGACTAGTAGTTTGCCCTAATTACTCTAGATTAGGGATGCACGATATTGGGATTTTGGCCGATATCCGATATGCCAATATTTAAAAACTCATGTAGCCGATAACCGATACCGATGTTAAAGCTGGACAAAAATAGGTAGTCATTGAAAATAGCAGTTTTATTATCCATTTCTGACACTTTGAAAAATAATATACTCAAATATATTTTCATATGCTGATATCAAATTGATTTTTAAAAACGCGGTATCGATCCATTTTACTTTCAAAATCTTGTGAAATTTCATCGTTCTGTTACAAACTCTCGTGATATTTTGCAAATTCTTGTGAGATTTTCTTAGTAAAATAGATCGATAACGCGTCAATATATCAACATATAAAAATATGGCAAAATTTTGTGGATTTTCAGGGGATTTCGTAGCACAACAATGACATATAGCAATATTTCATTAGTAAAAGAGATTGATATGGTGTTTTTAAATGGCAATATATCAGCATATGAAGATATTGTGATATTTTAATGTATCAATATTTTTTCCCTCGTCTTTAGAAGTTTTTAAGTCTGTAAAAAATAAGTTTTTGAGGAAGAAGAAGAAGACTTTAGAAACTCAGAAGCTGATCAAATATCGGGTTAAATATCGGTGGGGTGGCCGATATCCGATATTCAGTTTTAAGGCCGATACAGGCCGATACAGATAGGGGGCCGATTATATCGTGCATCCCTACTTTAGATGGTTTTGTACGATTTCAAACACTTTAGTAACAACAATTCGTTCATTTTTTTATATTTTCTGGATATTCCAGAAATCCTTAAATATCACCTCGCTTGGCTGGTTCCTGTACTAGAGTGTTATTTATTTAAATGCTATTTAATACTTTTTATCCTTCTCTAGATTAGCTTATTCCCTACATTTTTCCTTAGTTATAAACCGGATTACAACATTTCCATCTTTAATTATCCGGTATTTACACCGAGTAGAACTCCTAACCACTTTAATCTCTAATATCCTTCACCAATACAAGTGTTTAATAACCAAAGGGACATTTAAAATCTATAATAGAAGAGATGTTTAAAAAAAAAGTTGTGCTAGCCTATTGCCCTTTTCAATGTTTGAATGAGAGTGTATTAATGTGAAATTAGATAGTGAAGTAAAAGCAGTATTTCCGTTTTTAAATCTTGATAAAAATTACTGTTTGGTCCCAACATGATTAGATATAAAGTCCCATGGATTCCCACTCTGCATGGTAATATTATTTTGGTCCAGCTGGATGCTATCTGTCATCCTTAAGCTAAAAACAAAATGCATATTTGATTAGTAGAGACTCTGGTAGAGGATTGTTGGGATGTTTCAGTGAGAGAAAGAATCTGGCAAATGTGTGTGAATTGAAATTATCATTACAAAATTCATAATATTATTGCAGTCATATTGTGGAGCTCTTTCTCTCTGCCACTTAAAAACCTAAAAGTGTGCAGGGACCCCATTCCTAAGGCTGTGAAAGGCGCTATGAACCACTGGGGCCAAACTGGGTGACTCTAAAGCTCCACCAGTAACATTATCACCCAACAATCCCTCAGCAGCCTGGAAGGAGCAGCTCCTCTCACAGTCTTGCTGTATGAGTGGAGGGGCGGGAGGGAGGGCTGAGGGGATCTTAGCAAAATCACTAATGTACGTGATGATTAAGTGTAACTCAAATACCGAGTGTGTTGTTCGTAGGCCTGACAGCCTGTAATTTGCTGTATTATATTCTGCGGTTTTAATTGCACGCCACCAACGTGTCCCTCTGACACGTTATGAAGCGATGATGTACAATTATTTCGGGGCGGCAGGAGATCAGCGGAGTGACATTATAATCATCCTCATAGGGATCCCTCTCTTCATCTGCAACAGCCATTAATGTTTTAATGGGAGGAAGGAAGAAGGAAAGAGGAAAAAAAAAAAACGTAAAAATAGTTCTCAGGGACTTCTAACCAGAATCTGTTTGAGGATTATAGAGAATCGCGTCAGGGGGAGAAGGAGAGGGGTGTGGACAGACAATAGAGGGGCTGAGTTAAGTGACGGCTTTCTCTGGATAAGCAGCGAGCTAAGATGCTCCTCCACTGTCACTGCCGGGCCTCACGCTACTCATACAGGCCCGGGCATTAAGGCACATTACAAGCGGATGAGCCACGCAGGGCGGAACTGATGGGCTATTCTGGGAACAAACCAGACAATCTCACAAGACATAAAAACCCTGACACAAGGCGGCCCCATCCTGTTAACAGTCAAATCATACGCACAACATGAAACCGCCGCCACATGCATATATATATATATATATATTTATAGACACATACACTCTAACACTGAGTCAAAGAAATTAGGAAAGGAAGAAACTGCAAACTTTTTGGCTCTGGGGAAGTTTTTTTCGAAAGATGTTCGTTTTAGAAATTTGGTCAGATTTCTGAAGTGACACCTGGCGGGGTGGGGGGGCGGGGCTGGGGGAAGGACTCATGACCCAAAACCATAAAACCCCGATCCTCATGAGGACCATCGGCGATCCACGGCAATACTGCCGCTGCTACCGAGGCCCGAGCTGAGATATTAAACCGATGCTTCAAAGCATTTAGACTGTTTATCCATAATTTAACACTTACAACAGCACCGGACGGCTGTTGCATCTTTAGGGAGGATGAGAGAGCGGGAGCTGGAAATGCTGAATCCACGGCCTTTCCACCACATGATGGAGGAGAGGGAATGGAGGCTCATTAAGTAGCCAAACCCCACTGTGGACAAAAAAAAAAAGGGAAAAAAAAAAAAGGAAACACCGGGAGGAAATGCGAGCCTCTGCCATCCTTTTTCTTTTAACCAATTAAATTTGAAGAATCTGATCTTGCATGCTAACAGCCAATTTGTGTTTTTCTGCTGGTTTTAAGATCTAAAGAATTCTTTATAGGCAAATTAAGACAAATAAGGCTTTTCAAAAACAAAAACAAAAGTAAGCAGATAGGTAAGAAAGTAGGTGCATTCAATGCCTTCCAAAAAGTATTCACACCCTTTTTTATTTGATATTATCAGAGAACAGCCACATATTTTAATATTTTCTGTGGGGATAACATGTCAAAAGATTCACATGACTAGAAAAATTAAAGGTGATTTGTTTTGGGTGTTTCGCCTGCATTCATAATCATCCCCCAGACTTAATACTGAGTAGAACCTGCTTATAATCCTATCAATACAAAAACACTCAACCTCAGTAGGATCATATGCAGATCATCTTTAAGGTTCTTCGATTCTTTACTCTGAACGTGGCTTTTATCAGCCGTTGTGGCAGGACAGTCCACCAACCACGGAGCGCGTATCACGCCACCCCCATCGTGATCCTGTACATGCTGCTTGTTTGGTGAGACTTTTAACTTTAGGCATTTCAGATGTTGCATCATTTTACGGTTCCATAACAGATCTCTCATGAAACTTCAGACCCTGTCGTCATCAATGTTCTTTAATATTAAAGCTGCATTATTTTCCCCTTTTATTCTAATAAACTGATCTCAGAGTTGAGTTAAAGAGGAAAATGCTGATCTCTTTAGCATGTTTAGATGTAATCATACAAGCTGGCTGTTAAGGCTTTCATCATTACCATCTCTGACCAGTGGCGCTGCTAGGGGGTTGCCAGGGGTGACTACAGGCAACCTGTGCAATGCCAACTTGTAGTAGCATCAGTTTAGTATTTCATCCCATCATGAACAGCCAGCGAGGTAACATTAAAAATCACGCAATAAACCAAGATATAAGTAGGTGTTTACTTTATGATTTCTACAGGCAGGTTTTCCACAATAGTAGATTCAAACCCTGAAATTATGGCTTTTAGTTTCAGTGGCCACCCCAAGATTTTTAGTGGCCCCATCCGGCCCCCCTATGAAACATTTCTGGATGCGCCACTGTCCCCGATATTTAGTGATAGTTTATTGCCTCACAGAGCTTAATTTTACCCCTTTCTGAACAGAGCATTTCTTTTCCACCTGTTCTTCCTTGTTTATTCCAAATGGGCTACTTGTGGCTTTCTTCCCGCGGATAATAGTCGTCCAATCCACCTATTCCCCTAATGGAAAAGCTACTTCTCATTTACTGTAAGCACCTTGGCTTTTTTTTTATTATGAATTGTAAAAGGTTTTTAAAAACCTTGTATTATTTTCCCTCCAAAAGCCAAATTCAATCCATTTAAATTGGTGTAAAGTTTAATGAATACTCCTGCCAACTAAGAAGCTAATGAAACAATCAAACAGCAGCTAAAGCCTGTGAAGTGAATGGCGAGCAGGACGCTGACCACAGTAATCAGCTTTGATTGGCAGTCTGGTCAAGGCTTCTAATCTGTCGTGGCCCTGCATTTGCATTTCTTAATTAAATGCCAAAACAATATCATCTTTAACTATCAACAACTCCCTTTAGGTTCCTGAGAAGAGAACGGCGGCGGCGGGCAGCTGCTAAAGTGAGTTGGACAGCCGAGGGGCGGCACGTCCGTTCATTCGGAGTCAGAGGCGAGGCAATCTTCCAGTCTGGGTGTTTAACAAGGAAGACGAGGCAATCGATGGAGGAATCGGTTTTCCTCTTTCTATTTAGGAAAAGGGGAATAAATTGATTCAAGCCTAGAAGCGTCCAAACCGGATGACCATAAACACCACACAACATTGATGCAAAGGAAACATGCAAGTTCATCAATGAATAATGAAACCATAAAGCTGTATAGCTTAAAATAAAAAAGGAGCCCAAACAAAACGTTATGTTAATTGACATGATCAAGTGTGATTGCTCTTAAAAACCTCCTGAAACATCGGTTTACTGAAGTAAAAAGCCTCCCCGCTTCATCCGTATCCGCCGTTTAATCGCAGTATGATCCCTCTTTTCTGGGACACCCAAAATAAACTAAAACGGCCGATAACGTCACACATTACACCTGATCCATGGCCATCTATTAGCAACACGCTTTACATTCAGATTAGGGTATCAAAGTGTAGAAACTTTGGGTGGAAAAAAAAAGAAGAAGAAGAAAGCGAAGCCGGGTTATGTGTATGTATGGCTCTGGCCTTAATGAGGTTGTTGCTGGGAGTTTCTTTGTGTTTGCTGCTCTTTAGTCAAGTCGAGGGATGGCCTGGTGATCAGTCAGTCCTGAAAGCACACACAGGGCCGATTTGTCACCGGTGGCTGGCACTGGCAGCACGCAGCTCCTACAGCCGCATGATTTGTGAAACCAGGGGTTGTATTTAGTAGTCCCATTTAAAAGCATATTGGAGAACCGCTCCGATTGTACGTGTGTGTGTGTAAAGCAGGACGCTTGGTCAAAGCACAACATATTTGCTGCACTTGGGAGAAGTGGGTTTTCAGTTGTGGGAGGGGGGGGAAGTTTAGCTTGTGAAACATGAGTCTCTCCTCTCATTAAAGGAGATGCTGTGTTTAAAGCAAAGCTTGTTGGCTCCTGCTGTAATATGTTTGCGAACATCAGCGGGAGCAAATAAACACATTTGCTCTGCTCAGCTTTGGAGGAACAAAAAAAAAAAAAGATCTGCCTGCAACCAGACCGAATGAAACCGTTTACACAGAAGCAGTGGAGGAAACTAACAATCCCTCTATCTACATGTATGTTCAGACAACGTCGTCTGCAGAAGATCATGGCAAGAAATAAAAATAAAAAAAAAAGAATAAAGCTAGATAAATAAAAATAAAAAACTGTAAATCCCACAATCTCCTCTATTCCCCGGCTTCGTGTTAAACAGCTTAACACGTTTATTTGAACATGGCAAAGCTGTGAGGAGGTCTACCACGGGAATGCAAGGAGCTGAGCACAACATATGGTCAACATGCAGGGGGTACGGGGTACCGTGGTAACAGCCGTACTCTACAACCACCGGGTATTTATAGCCTTGTTGTAACCTACATAAACTTCCAATTAGGATTATTTGTACAGCTGGCAAAATAATCTCATTCACCTTATGCTGGGAGGAAAAATGATGAAGAGTATGTTTTGTCTTTACACAGAAGGCCAAACATCCCACTTTCACATATTATCAGTGCATATTTCTGGTATTTTTGGATTCAAGTGTATAAAAATATACATAATGTAAAGCGTTTTACTTTTATAGCTTAGCATTTTCAATGCTGTTTATAGCAGATTAATATAGTGACGAGGATGAAGATTATTTTTTATTTATTTATCAGGGATTCAGGTTTTTAAGGAACAGGAATCCTAACTAAAAACCTGATCAAAATCATTGCCATGTAAAGCAATAATAAAGAAGTCATCTACGGACAGGAGCTTATAATCAAAGCTACTCGTTTCACAGGATGAGATTTGTGAAATGCTCAAGGGAAAACTATGAATTCTAGTTTTTATGATTTAATCCAACCTAATTTTTCAGTCCAGATTTAAAAATTCTGTCCGTTACAGTTAATCAAACCTTCACAAGGGGGGTCCAACCTCCTGGGAAACACCTTTATGAATAGAAAATTCTAATATTTTATTGTCATAGGTTTAATTTTCCAGTTGTTTATCTGTTGAACAGGAGGCGATGAACTGCAGTCCAGAAGCCCTTAAGCTGTAAACCATACATCCTTGGAGGAGAAACAGATTGCAGCGTTAGCTTTATAAGTGGCTAACGGCTAGCCAGTTGTCACTCAGACCATTTCTAAAAGTCAATAACAAGCAATACTTCTCCATCGCCTCCATCATTATGAGGCGACTCAAGAATAACTTCCTTTCTAATTTCAAAATAAAATTCTCACAAACAGACACATGCTGACAGCCTTGAAGTTTTCATGTCCAGGGCTTCATTTGTAATCCTTAAACTCAAGCAAATTCACATGCTTAAATCATCTAAACAGTGCTTCACTTTGACTGCAAACAAAAGGTTGGGCCATCAGGTTTTATCACATCTTTAAACTTATATGCAGGAAACTTATGCACTTGTTCAATTTGTATTAAATGGGCCACACAAGTATGATGATTGTGTGAAACTTAAGTCACTAACTAATAAGCTTATTGAAAGCAGAGGACATTTTACCGAAAAAAGTGCTTTAAGAGGTCAGCATAAAAGGGATTCTAAAGCTTTATGATTTGATTTTTTCCTAAATAATCAGACACAACCTATAAGATGTTTTTACTTTCCATAATTCTGCATTTAAACAGGTTAGCTTGCTAAGGAGTTTTGAGAAGCTAAATTTAGTTAAGCTTTCTTTCAGTCATCTAGAGAAACAAATAAAATGTTGCGATTCTGCATCTTTAACTTTGCGCTACAAATATCCAGATTTAACTACTGTTTAAGCTGAGCTGAACATACGTCAGCATGAAAGGCGGTATACCAAACTTGGAGGATGTAAGTATAGCGAATGGAGCAATTAGAGACAGAGAGGAAAGTGCAGCATTTAATAACGTGTCTTTCCCTGTAAACATTGACATAATCAGTGATAAATACCTACATTTAATAACATTTATAAGGTCTATATTTTCCTGTGCATGACCTAATGTAGAGTTTTGCAAGTTGTCCATATGCATTAAAGCAGCTCAAAAACTGTTGTAAAGGTCCTTCTTTAACAGTCATTTAATAAAACTTTTATCTGTAGTTTGAGTTAATGCCTGACGTTTAATCTGGGGGGGGGGACATTTTTCTATAATATGCAAAAAAAATCCAAAACTAGTACAACCTAAAGAGACTACAACCCAGATCATAATAGTTCACATGTGGATCAGAGCTTTCATCATCATAATTTCTTCACCTGTGTTGACAAACGTGGCCGAAACTATAAACCGTTGTATGTAACTAAAAGTGGGATTAGTTCATGTTATATGGATCATTCTCCCATCAAAATGTATCTTCCTGTAACTCAGGAAGGAAGGAATCTAAATTTATCTTTAACACAAATATGTGTCTACTTTTAAAATAAAAGTGGATATTTTAACCTACATAAAACTGCTCCATCATCACTCACCGCGAAATGTCACATTTGTACTTCAAGATCCCCAGATGCCTCTTCACGCGGTTCCTGGCATCTCCCAGCTGAGCAGTAGCAAAGTTGCAGATCTTACACACATGAAGGGCTTAGACCCTGCAAAACAAATCGGATAACAAAAATATGAGAAAAAAGACAAATCAGACAAAAAAAAAAAAAAAAAAACTTCTAATTTGGCACCTATAAAAACTACAGTCCCACCTCTCAAAGTGCCAAGCTGCCTTTCTTTCTTTTCACTCTTATCTATCCTTGTCACTCTCCTTCATTCTAATCCTTACTTTTCTCTGCTCGTGGATGTGTGTAAATTGGATTCCAAAGGTCAGGGCGAATAATGTGAAATCACTCCTGGGTGCACTCTACCTCCCATTCCATCATTAAAGCACTTAATCACCTGGATGCGTTTCCACAGGGAGGTTTCCTCCTATTATTGCCGCCACACAAGTCCAGAGGGCGGGTAGCGTTTGAGAGAGTGGCAAAGCTTCTCTGCCATCCATCATTTAACCACAGAGTAGTGAGGGCAGAAGCCTGTACCATCTATGTGATGCATGAACAGCCACTAGCTCAACCTAAAGATCTACAAAATATAATAAAAATCACTTTTTCTGATCTTGATGGTTTGACATTTAAGAGAGCCCCATAGGTATGTAAAAAAACATTTAATGACAGTCCCATCATTTATAGGTAACTGTGCTCATAATTTTACATACTGTGAAGAATTTCTGATAGCGCCAATTTCTAACAGGCATTTTCTTAGAACATACCTGTGTTTAAAAAAAAAAAAAAACTGTCACCAGTGGATGAGAAGATTTATTTAATATCAAATTTAATATCACAAACCCTTTAAAAGAGGTTTGTTTGGATCGGGAGAATCAAATGGCCATTATTGAGCTTCCTTCCTTTTTCGCCCTATTGGACCCAAAGATAAACTTTTTAACCATTTTTTGTATAACAGAGCAGCTTTAAATAAATGACACCTCAACTTCCCTACCCAGCATTTACTGACAAAAAATGCTTTACTGATCCTGTTATCGGTTTTGATCCTAAAGTTTCGATCCAAAAAAAACCCCAGTGATCCTCCTTCTGGTTTCCCCAGTAGGGAATGTTAACCTTCAATCGTAGATCATGTTGTTTTCATCTTCTTCATGATCTGAGAGTTGTTTGGTTCCTCTGCTGCACCTCTGGTGTATGAAAAATAATCTGCTCATCGGGTAAGATCCACGCAGCCTCAAGTGGGTATAGATATCAAGGAGTAAATGTAGAGGTTCTCATGCTAAAAATAAAATGCATTAATAGCAATTTTGGATTCTTGTTAAACTGCAGTAAGACTGCAGCATGTAATTTACTGCAGGTGACTTTCCTGTGTTGCAAAGGTTAGTTTTTATTTTTATCCAAAGGAGTTGCTCTAGAGTTTACTTAATCCTTTACATGAATCTCTGCATAACAAATAAAAACCCAAGTAGTTACTACTTTTATATGTCTATAAACAGCAGTCATTAGCATTCATTTAGGGTCAGTTACATGATCAAAAATATAACTTAATAAATAAACAAATCATGATAAGCTTTTCGCCTACAGGAACACGCCCCCTTTACGCTTGTTTTTTTTCCAACTTTCTATTGTAAAGAATGGGGTTATTTTCTCATGTGCTACTTTTAAAAGTCTTTTTAACAGCTCTATTAAAAGAGGATTTTTTTCTGCATGGAATTAAAACTCAGCTGTATATAGAAAAAGAAGTTTAAGAGCCTTTCAGATAATAGCATGTTCTCAGAAAATAAACATTACTTGATAGAGACAATTCCTCAATATATTAGGTTGCTGGTTAGGCTGATAAAATCATTACTATTGTAAATTGTGGCTGAATTATTTTGCTCGCTAAAACAACTTAAATAGCTACTTTATTTTTTAATAATTTAAAAAATATTTTTAGGAGTTAAATGTATTACTTGTAAGCAGTTTGAGTGGAACTTATGGTGGCTAACACTTCAGTCTAAGTGGCAGCCGGTATCATATCCACACACACTCATCTTTGAGCAAACCCTCACCCTCTGCGAATATCCCAAGACATTCTACAATATTTATTCCAGGGGCAGCCGCTGATTTGATTAAGCACTTTGTGTAGATTACTAATTCGTTCATACACGGTTCACTTGCTGTGAGCTGGAAGTACGACACATCGAATTTTACGCCAGTAACGAAGATTGAAAGGCAAGCTTGTGCTAACAAGGTCCATAAACACAAGGGACAGGGGATGAGGGTGGGGTGGGGGTCTGCGCATGGCCAGCCTCTTCATTTCGCATGTCTCAACAGTACACTACACAAATATTTACATGGCCATAAACGCAGGAGCTAATAAAGACAGAAAAAGCTATTATAGCTCCAAATGTAGCTGCAGATTTCACACCTAAATGTTGAGAAATCACACACAACAATACAATCACAGACACCTAATACAACAATAAGACAGTCGAAGTGAGGGGGGGGGTCACACCACACCCACCATCACACCTACATGAAGTTTCAGAGCCCCACCTCACAATTTTGCGGCTACATGCACACACATTAGATTTACAAAACACATTCCCTCACTGAAAAAAGTTAGAAGAAAAACAAGACAATCATCCCTTCTTCCTTCTCACTTACACTTTCAGACTCATCCAACCTAAAGTTGAGAAGAGAGAGAGGCGTGTGGGGAGATGATTTGTCCAGATGGCTGGCTGAGCATGAAACATGGCAGAGCGGAGAGAGAGGGAGAGAGATGTGCCGTCGCCTCCCCCCGTTCAAACATCTTATCACATTAATACTCCACCACTCTACTTAAACAGCCTCCCTGAAACTGAAATTGACCATCAATGCGGTGTCATGTTAAATTAATATTGCCATCCACACAGGGGCAATGTGGCTGCTTCACATCCCAGATGAGACAGAGAATGACTAATTCATTTCCTGAGAGGAGAGAGAAACCTCATGCCATGTTTCACCTCGCATCCCGTGATGTCTTAAGGTTTGGTCTTTTTATTTATTAATTTTTTTTTTTCTTATTTTTGTGCTTGCCACCAGTTTTCCATTTTCAGGTTTGAAGGAAAACGAGAATAAAAAAATGTCAATTTCCCATGAATAAATGACTTTGTGCTCATGTTTGTACCATTTCTTTCTGACACATGGGATTGCAAGATACCCACATAAAGTTTATTTCAATCTACGGCCCTCTTTTTCATTATTTCAACCTATAAATATATTTTTATTGTGCATAGAAATGAGTGGATTTGATTTATTTTGGGCACCAAGTCAAAAACATATAAAAGATGATGCTTTATTGAAAGGTTTCACGTGTTTCTGTCTGGTGGAAGTGTGAAAAGAACGCCCAGAGTAGCACTTTTGCCTGCATGCCACATAACAGAATGGCTTCTCTGAAAGGTTTTTGTACACAAAGCCAAGAGAATTTAAAGAAGTAGCAACAATGTTCTGTAAATTTTAACAAAGTGCATAAAATATGTTAATGCTGCACCTTCACAGCTGACAAAAAACACACATCTCTGTCTCCTTCCCAATGTTAACCATTTTATTTCCACTCAGCATCATGTATTTGGTTTTGGAAAATCCTAAATAAGTAATAAGTTGGACATGACAGAAAATCTAAAAAAAAAAATTCGAAAATCAAAAGATTTTTCATGTGAAAAAATGA
>JAGKQL010003125.1:0-15186 GCA_018398635.1 Cyprinodon brontotheroides | reverse complement strand
CAATCTACTTTTTCATGATATTCTAATTTTATGACCAGCACCTGTATATTGATGTTTTAAAAGGAATTGTAGCGGACCAGCCAAGGGCCCATCAAGGAAAGTGGAGCATTTTGAATGGCTGCTACTGAATAAAATAATCAGCAATAAAATGGATATTTATATATACAGCTATTATTCTCAATGTTAGAGTTTCAAGGCAAATAAGCCCCTGCTGACCAAAAAGGCTTAACAGGCTTGCCAAAATGTCCTGTTGATAATTAGGGAAATCACTAATGAATGACAAGACACTTTTGAAACTACTCAAGAAACTTTTATTTTCAGTCACATCTAGCATGTGACTGACGGTGCTAAACAAAAAAGATCATACTGAATATCAAATATGGTGATGGGTTGCTTTTGGTGTGGTAGGACCAAGATTGGAAACTATAGGGCCCAAATTATGTAGCAGTGATTCAAAAGACCTATTGCATGTTTTTGCAACCTTACTTAATTTTTTTTACACGGAGCCAAGTTAGAGGTGCTGTCCCCATGAAAAATAACAGCCTAATCAGAGCATTGTGTATTCTCCCTCCTCTCTCTAACTTTGTCTGATATCAAACTTTGTAAGTATGGTTAAATAGCAAAAGGTGTGTCTCAATAAGCTGGAATGTGAGAGCTAATTAATTTTTTTGTTATTAAATTCAAACATATTTTATCTTGACTTAAAATGAGACAGAAACAAAGTTAAAATCTCAGATATAGACTCATTTAACCATAAAGAGAACTGCAAAAGAAGCTGTTCATGGATATCTGCATCTAAGCATATTGAGCGTAGCGATGGAAAGTTCAGGTAAGGAAAAATGATGACATAAAGCTCAGCCTTGAGAGAACTGAGGTGCAAAGCACATTGAAGACCTTAGAGAAGATTTACATTTTTTCTCTTTTTGTAGACATCTGCTTAGAGTTTTCAACTATAACTTATAATGTATTTTTATGGGTTATCCATCATTACACCCTCATAAACTCATACCTGAATAAGCAGGAAACTTGTAGGCTCTCGAAACAGTAAGCTCTTGAAAAATCATTTACTGTTGTCAGACTTTATGACAATAAATGACAAAGATACCCAGATATTGTATTTTAATCATAATAAATCTGTGATAATACTTGATCTCTGTTTAGAAATCCATCGTTTGGGTACCTCTGGTCTAAGGTCAGACAACCCCTTTTTTATTTGTATGACATTATCCAACAGAAACACACAAAACAAACTTATTGGATAATCTGCAGAGGAAAAAACACTGATGCTCATCCAAATAAGTTTTAGCTTTAACAAGGGTTGGAAGAAAAACTGATTTCATAACAAACAGGCATTTGGAATGATTTTAAATTAGGCTAATTAGGTTTGTGTTTTGTTTGTTGCTCAGGAGCCGTGATCAAAGTGATATTTCACCAATTTGTGTCAGCTTGGGAGCAGAGGAGAAAGAGTTCGGAGAACGTTGCCTATTAAATCTCCTCAGGTTTGGCGCACCGTTGCGTTAGGGACGGCAATCAAAACAAGAGAGTTATGAATAATAAACAGTGTTGATCAGAATGAAACAAAACAGTGAATTTGTGCAATAATAGTGGCTTAATTTGTACAGGACTCAATTCAGGTCTTTGAAAGATTCATTGTGGCTTCAGTCCACACTCAGGTTGAGTGGCAGGAGAGAAACGGAAGAAATTCGGATGGTTTGACCCAGGAGCACAAAGTCTGAGAGCAGCTGGCTGTTTTGATCTTATCTAATATTTATGTATAACTTCTTTGATATTTCCTTCGCTCCATGAAACAGTCCGCTTTTACAGTGTTACACAATGATGTCTTAGAGGGGCAATGATGAAGATCAAACGGGGTCGGAGCTCAGGATACAAAATGCACCCCCCTCTCTTTCTCTCTCTCTACACAGCCTGTGAGGAAAGTCAGCAGGCTATCAAATGCTCTCTGATTGAAATACATGCTCCACTAGACTGCAGCATACACTCTGATCATATTTGTATTTGTGTCTTTGTCAAAGGAATATGGACGCAAAAGGAAAAATGCTTTTACCATTTCAGTATATGTATTTTTGTCTATTCAAACTGTGATCCTGCAGGAAGACCTATTTTGGAGTCTTTCAAATTCACAGCTGCCACAGAACCAATCAAGGCTGTTTGGATCAGTAATGGCCTCAGTTGCTTTTCACTATCTCTCCACAAAAGTCAAGTGGTCTCAACATGTTATTTGCCCAAAGTGGCCTTGTTCCAAGGCTCTATTGTTAGCCTAATGGAGGCAAGATGACACTAAGACTCTAATTATGGACGCCACCGATCAGCCCTGATAATATTGAGAGTAAAGTGGGTAATTTGTGGCTGTTGTGTTGAAGGGCTGAGGGTGGGTATAGAAAAAAGGGAGAGAGCAGGTAGGGGTGGCGAAGCAAAGAGGGGAGATGGGAGAAGTTGTTTTCTTGTGTCATCGCCTCATCGTCCGTCACCCTAATCATTCCCACCGAGCGGAGAGCTGAGATGTGGACACAGCCAGAGAATATTAATGGAGTGTATGACATTATGGTTCCTGCCCATTCAAAAAGAATGTTCTATTACATTATGAGCCATCAACAGGTGATATCTCATTGCAGGCTAGATTCAGTAGAGTATACTCCTCTTTCATAAAGTGACGCAGATCAAGTGGCCATTTCTTATGTTGAATACAGATAAGGAACATACAGCAGACTGATCAATGCCTTATTTGTTGCTATGCTTAGGGGATACACTGATATCCAAAAGCCTTCAGTCAGATCTGATTTATTTGTACAGTTTTGGGGTCGGAAAAACATATGAAACATTTCATGATGATAGAAAACTAAGAAAATACTAAATACAACAATTTGACAAGGAAAGTTTTTCCCAAAGAGATTCCAGCTCAAGATTGTCAGGGTTTGATTGAGGTTTTGAGAACCCAAATTCACAGGCATTGAGGCAGAGGTGAGTTCTTTTAGTTTTAATGGAGTTCTCAAAATGTAACACGGGCAGGAATCCAAAAATCTAACACAAAAATGCAAACAATCCAGAACCATGGAGACATTAGGGAAAAAATGCACAAGGAGCCAAGGAAAGATGAGGAAAGAGAACTGAGGAACTGGACAGGGAGAGTATTTAAGTGAGACTAAACAAAGACAGGACTAATGAGCTGATTGGGAGCAGGTGTGAAGAGAACTCAATTTCTCAATATATCCAGAAAATACCAATAAAACTAGAAAAAAAGAAAAGAAAGGCATGGATCAAACCTTGGAGAAAGCTTTCTCAGTTGAGATTAAGCTAATCCAGCAGCAAAAAGTACAGCATCATAATAAGCTCTGCAGATAAGGAAAGGCAAGTCAATCAAGTTTATATCTTTGGTAATATAGTGAAGCTGAGATTTGATTTAATTTGTTTTTATTGACAATCCCAAAACCATCTATCCAAATCTTGTTTTTGTAACATAAATCCCCAAACAATATCTAATTGTTTAATATAATATCTAATCTAATTTTTTTTTAAGAAAGTTCAGCTTTTATCTTAAACTCAGTCTAAGGTAAACAACATATCCTGATAAATGAAATGCAGTGGCAGTAATGGCAAGATAGACACCAAAGCAACACAGCAACTTTGTGCCTATTCTGTCAACACCCTAAATCAAAGAGCCTTTTTCTCTTGAGTGATCTGTCCAAACAATTAAAATGGAACCTCTTTGTACCATCACACTTAACATGTCAGACAGAAAAATGAAAGGAGTCTCGTGTATTGCCTTGACGCCTCCTGTGACAAGCCCCAAGGAGAGAGCAGCACACCACAGAAATGACGGCACTGTTCAAATTTTAAATATGTTTTGACACAAAATCAAAAGTTGCTCCCCATAATGGGGCAGAGCTTCTCCCTCCTTTTCCTGTGTGATCACTTATTAGACCCTGAGGTAAAGCAAGCAGAAATACTGACACCTGAATATTCTCTTTGCACTTTCTTTGACATTTTTTAGCAGATCTGGGAATCATTTCACAATGTGAGATATCATTTCTTACTAAGATTTAGGCTCTGATCTCTCCACATCTGAGGTTCATGAAAAGCCACCAATGATCAATGAGGATTCCTGTGTGAGTTGCTGGGTTTTTATCTGCTTCTGGTGTCCAGAGCTACGTCTGCTGCTGTTCACATTCTGATGATTACAATAAAGAATATTTTGACAGCTTGACAGTGAATAGAGAGCTGTTTCTAACCACCCAGATACCCAGCTTCCTTCATTCAAAGTGTGAACATTAGAACATAGGAAATGTATAGATGCTACCTGAGACCTTTTGGTCATAACACAGTGGAGCCACATGTGGAGGATGCGTTTTTGTTCCCTGTAACAATAATAGACTGAAGAGCTTTAAACATAATGGGAAAAAGAAAGTCATTCACTGCACTCTGAATAATCCGGCAGATGAAATTCCTAATCTTCCTCCAAACAGCAGAGTTTTTTTTTTTTTTCAAACAAGACCCTAATTATGCCCAGCTACAAATTAGTATGTTTAATGCAACAAAAAATGTTTAATAAAGAATAAAGGCAAAGGCTGCAGAAAACAAAAGGCAACTTGGTAATGAGATTATCTCCGCCAGACGCCCAGCATACATCATTGTAGTTCAGACAAATGGGGGAGATTAAGAGTCACATTCAAAACAGCCTAATCCACCAACGACTGCAGATATGATTGCTTTCTATTGTGATTGGTGAGAGAGTGTGGTTGGATTTATCTGGAATCCCGGCGGAGTCCTTAAAGTACAGTTGTACTATGAGGGCTCAGAGCCAGTGCCGAAGATTAGTTGAATCCATCTGTGATAAGCTTCTACAGTTTGGCCACAAACCGAGATACCACAGAAATCTGGAGATCTCGCACGCTCGTAATTTACACATTCAGCGCAGTATTAGATTACACTCTATAGATCCTGAGCTTACATTTAAAATCAAGGTAAATTCCCCAAGATAGACAATTATTTTAGTGAAAATGGCTTTAAGATGTGTAGTAAAGCCCCTGTTGATGCCTCCAAAGCTTCGGCGTGATTTTCTGCTGCAGGTGTTGCTGCCCTGAGAACTCGTTTCTCTAAGGACTATAACCCACTCCTTCTATCCCTGACCTTCCCCTTTAGCTCCTTACAAGGTCAAACATCTCCTTATTAGAGAAAACCAGGCCTCAGCTCTTTTACCCTGGAAGTGGTTCTGAGTCCTACATCGTGATGGTCAGGGGCCGTAAGAGCATTTGAACTGAACTGGAAAATGTTTCATATAGTCATTCTCAAGAAATTTGGAGTGATTTTCCCGGCACCGAAATACAGTGGGTGGAGAGTTTACCTCCTCTTTTTCCCGCCTGTGTGCGGGGCCTAGAAAGAAAGGAGTTCCTCTTGATCCGGCTTAGGAGGTGAAATTGAGCTTCCAAGTGGTGGGTGATGTGGATGTTCTGCCATGTCACACTGGACTACCATTTCAGTGAAGAACACATTGAAGAGGGAAAAATCTCAATTACCTCTCACCTGAAGTTTTTAGCCAGTCCTCGAAAAAATTTGGTCACTCGCTGAAGCAAAACTCGATAAATACAGGATGCATATGTGTAGAGTGACTTGTAAAAGCATCCTTTTCATTTTCTAAGGCGAATACGATAATTAAACCTGGATGCATTTTCCACCATTGATGCAACTGACAAACCTGCGGTTGGAGTGAGAAAAGTTATGGAAAGCATCGAAGCCCCATTTTACTCTGGATGCAATTAAACAAATTCACCAGTGTCCAAATTTGTAAATATAGTTCACTTTGAATGTAATGTAAAAATAATTCCAGAACCCTGGTGAAAAGCTATGCCACAAAATATGGACGTTATAGAAAAATAGAAAGAATGGCAAATAAGTCAAAGGTCATTAGGAAGTCCTGCTTTTCAAAGCTAAACTATTAAATGTGTCAGAGCGAGACGTTGCAACCGAAGCTTGCAAATCAGTTGATTGCATTGACTCATTTAGTTTGAAGCCAATCCCTCACACTAAGCATGCGTTGTAGCGATAGTGGAGGAGAGGAAAAACATCCTTTATAACAGGGAAGAAACCTCCAGCAGAACCAGGCCTCAGTGTGAGGATGCCATCTGCTGAGGCCGGCTGGAGTGGTTCTAGGGGACAGAAGCAGAGATACAAGCGCGCAACTGTAAAAGGCGTGCCCCGTCCAGGTAAATTGCCACAGCCGCAGGATGAAGATTTTAAATTCTATTTTGGATATAACAGCAGGATGCTTCGAAAGTGCTCTTTGTCGAGATGAAGCGAGAAAGCTAATCCGAAATGAAGCCCAGTCAGGTGCGAGAAATCACACGGAAAACAGCCAATTCTCCAACATCTGCGTAAACAAAAGGAAAGCAATTAGCTGATGCTTCCGGGTGATAAAGCTTCCGCCAGCCAAACAGAAACTCCACTCAGACAGAAGCTGGCCATGGGAAAGGAGAGAGAGTTACGAATATTAGAGAGTTTGAAAATAATTTTTGATCGGCAGAGTGGGAGAATAGAGGATGGAATTAAAAATGATGAAATAGGGGTCCCCATGTCTAGTGAAATCAAGCCTTATAGAAGCTACATCGAGAGAGGGTTTGGAAGTATAAACTGAAATTGCACTTTGAAGCTTTATCAAAACCCGAATGCTTAAGCCCATCTTTAAAAGTGATAGCGGGATGTTCTGCCTCAATGACACCAAAACTGTTGGGTTGGTTCCACAGGCTTGAGGTCTGACAAACTTAAAAAGACCTCAATTCCACTGTAATTTCTACAAATTTTTAGTGGAACCACTATAAAACCGTGTTGGTTGAGAGAGCAAGAAGCGCCTTTAGGAACATATGGACCAATCACATTCCCCGATGGCGGGTGATGGGAGCCGGACTGGTTTTGGCGTTTCAAAATGTGAAGTTGTTGGTTTTGAATTTGGCTCTTGGATTTCAACAGGAAGTCAAATGAAGAAGCGTGATAGAGAGATCTTTACTCATCCGAACCCGCTTGTTGTATTTCCTTGGACTCAGTTTCTCGAATCGAGATTCTCGATAAGTGGAAAGAATCATGGAAGTCCAGCCCGAAAACAAATTTTACGGAGTGTTTGTCGGCATCAATTCCCCGGTCAGATATTTCTTTTACCCGCTATATTTTCGCGAAAATGAGTAGCTAGTACCCCAGAAACCTTATTGATGGTTGGATATAAAGATATACAATGTGGCACGGGAACATTCCATATGTATGTATTAGGTTCAAGTACCAAAGATACTCCATACATACGACTGTCAAATTAATATGTACAAATATTCCATTCAACCATTGATTTTGGTTGGCTTATTCAGTGATACAGGACGGCTTCCTGCTGAAGAACAAAGACAAAGCAAGTTTAGACTCAGAGAGACAAGCCTAAGGTTAGACTCTGTTAATCTAATTTTGGCTAGAGTACCCAATACTGACAAACACTCTGGCATTGAGGTAGTGACAGCCCGCTGCTCAAATACTCCTCTGGTAAAGAACCAACGAGCGGCAGGTGTGCAAGGAGGCCCAAAAAATACAGGGCAACATCTGGTGGTGGAGAGAAGAAAAACACAAAAACAACAGAGATGGCAAAAGTACTCACTTTCCATACTTGAATAAAAGTACAGATACTTGTGTTAAAAAATACTCTGGTAAAAGTGAAAGTACTGATTAAACTTCTTTACTCAAGTAAAAGTAACAAAGTACAGGCTTGTAAATTTACTTAAAGTATAAAAGTAAAAGTAGAAACCACTTTTTTCATGCTGTTGCCTAAATTTTAAATGGATGTCTGCCAATAGGACTAGATCTCCGTTGTGTTCATTCATCATCTCGTCGTCCATACTACTATGCTAACGCCACCGCCACCAAGCTGCAATGATTTGCCGCGAATGAATACCGCCGAATCTGTCGATTCATCTTGTAGTGGTGCGTCAAATGCAACGTAGATTCCCATCCAATTAGATTGAATTTGGTATTGATGACGTGAAAAATAATAACGGTAACTCCATTGAAATTATTCAAAACTAAAGTAACAAGCCAATTTTTTAAAATGTAAGGAGTAGAAAGTACAGATATTTGTGTAAAAATGTAAGGAGTAGAAGTAAAAAGTCGCCATAAAAATAAGTAGTAAAGTAAAGTGAAAATATCAGAAAAATCTACTTGAGTACAGTAATGAAGTATTTGTACTTCGTTACTTCCCATCTCTGAAAAACAACCCACACAAACTGCAATCCTAACAAAAAATGGTGGTCACATAAGCTGTCTAACTAACTTCACTAAACTCGGGAGATTTTGCAAACCAGTATTACCAAACATTTCAGCTTCTAGGTGTGCAGAGCTTGTAGAGGAATAAAGCAAGCAAGTGCAAATTTGATTTATTTTTAAAGGGTCATTCTACAAAAAAATATTATAGATTATGTTAGAATATAGAAATGTTCTCCAACTCACAATCTGGTACTAGTTTGTGTCTGACCATTATATAAAGCCTCCCATTAAATTACATGAAATCAAACTATAAAAGTTTGAGCATGAATATTTTAAAAGGCACTACAGATGCTTCCAGGTTACCAAAAATATGCCTCACTGGCTGAGTAGTTTCTAATTATTTGTCTGATTATTCATATTTGTCAATAGATTTTACAAACAGGCAGCAATGTTAACAGCCACGTGCAGTAGAAGTGACAGCAGCGTGATGACAAAAGGGCATCCAAAGGAGAATTTTAATAATGATTCCTCTAAAAACAATTTCCATTAATTTTCACCCCTCTCACCAGGGAGTAATATCTACATGCCTGGGGCAGGTTTAAATTATATAGTCTGCCAGAGAAAAAGAGACAAAGACTCCCCCAGTGTCCAGCAGCTCTCATCAGCACAGGAACAGTCGAGGAACACCCAGGAGACAGCCAATAATAATGAAGGCTGGCGCCATTAGCACCGATCAAAAACTTGAGATGGTTAAAAGTGGACGGCATTGTTTGAATGAAACACCCCACAGGAGGCATGCAGGCTGTGGCTGGGTTTCCTTGCTCTTGACTCATGTTGAGAAACATTACCTCAAATGGACAGCTTCAGCCAGATTGTTGTAGCTTTATCTACTCTGCCTGCTGCATAGCTAACAGTCAATGTCAAAGGTGGTAATGTGAATAATACCATTTTCATTCGATTCCCTGCCAGGGAATATGTCACGGACATCAGGTCACAAACCCGCAGCCGGGCGCTGGAGGTAGAGCCGGGGCCTCCAGCTTCGCTGAGAGGAGAGGGAAGGCAGCCAGCTAATGTCACGCATACCAGCCTCAGGGATGATCTCATTTTCCCTCCTGAAGTTATTCCGCGGCCAAGCTGCCGTCGCCGGCCTTCCCGGCTTACGTGAGAGCACTTTGATCGATGACACCGGGCAGGTCTCCAAGGAACGGGCACACCTGGCAAACTGTCAGTGGATGCAGCTTTTAAGAGAGGGCAAAGAGGGTATGACGAGGTTGCAGACGCTCGGGGAAATCTCTAAAGAAGAGCCCACTGTGTGTGTTTAACATTAGAAACCCTTGGGAGAACAATGAAGCTTTAAACCAGTTTGTTTAATCAACATTTTATCAAATTCTTCCCAAAATGTTATTCTACTGGAAAGAATAACTGCATTTATAACATTATCCCTAAATTAAAGATTTATATAACTATAAATAGCATAATAAATTGGTAAATATTAAATGTAGTAAAATAAGCAATGTCAAAGTTTTATATAATATTTATTTTATTTCATTTTTTTTTCAGTGAATACATGCAAACAAACAAATATTAAATGGTCATCACCTATGTTTTTCCTCAAATATGTAGCTACTACCTAATATTACTCAAAGTGTAGTTCTTTTGAAAATATCCTTTTATTTGCTGGCGGCGGATAAAATAGAGGTAGAGTGTATATATAAGTAAAACAATATTTCCAAAAGTGTACAACAAATGTAATTATTTCGGTTTAAACACCATACCGGCGTGCTGCCAGTTAATAAATAATACAACGCTGGATATCACCCTAATAGCTATAAAAGTACTAAAATATATATTTGTTTTAAAAGCAACGATATTATTCTTTATTTATTATTTTATGTAAATGTAACTTGAGGTTTTTAACAGTCAAAAGATTTACAAAACATTAGATTAAACAGCATTGTGCTAAATATGTTCAATCAGTTATGTTCCAAAAATATAATTTTGTCCCCAATGTAAGTTTAAAATGTACCAGATATTTTAACTAATCTATCAAAAGAAGTCACCTGTTGCAAAAGAAAAAACAATAAGTTTTTGGTATAATTCTGGCTGAAATTTATCCACTATTTATGGGAGAACTATACCAGTGACATTCAAAGCCACAAGGGCAAGTTTAAGTATCTGTGGATCAGGTTGCCTCAGACTTTGTCCCAAGAGAATGAAATCAACCACCAGGCTTTCATCAAGGAACCATAGCCCCATACAGGGTGAGGTGCCTGCTCCGCCACACTGGGCGACATCAGATACCCCAATTTCATTGTCTTCATTAAGGCTATTTGAATCGCTCATTGTATGACCTCTATCACCCAGAGCCTATTTGGGAGATCCTACCAGAGGCATTTAAATCCCAACAACATAGCTCCTGAGATTATCCGGGCACTGAACCCCTCCACCAAGTTAAGGTGCCCTGGTAGTGACTCCACTTTTTGGGGACATGGTGTGTATCACACTCAACAAGGACCAGAGGAAGCAAGGGAAAGAACTGTCTCAGGGAAGTTGGCATAAGACCATCTCAAGCAGCTCTGTGTTCCTGTGACTAAAGGTGCACATAATATTCAAAATTGAAGATCCATGAGATTAAAGCTGACCTCTCTGGATGTGACCGCAGGAGGAAAATTAGCGACATTGTTGTAAACTGTCAGTAAGCTATGTGTGAGGCTAACGTCATCTGTTTCCGGACTTCATCCTTTTTCTCACAGTCCACGGTGAGTATTTGCCTTATTATAGTAAAACTGTTGTTCCAAAAGGTTCCAGTCAAGCCATGTTTTATAAGCAAAAGGCTTAGATGCAACATAACATGACAATTTAAGGGTGTAGTACAGTGTGGGAATGTTTTATCCTACATTCACAAAATCCAAAATTAATATTAAGCTGTGCACTGAACTTTAGTTTTTGAAATAAATGTAACTTATCTGTTTTATTAACACACACCTTAAAAAAAGAAGATTTAGGCCTGAACTGAATAGGATACAGATGTGGATGATGAACATGAATCAACTCGTAGTTTTATTTTTGATCTAACAAACATTTTCGGGCTATAGTAGCAATACTGTCTTAAAAATAATTCTACAAACAACAAATTATTGCTCCAGATCTTGTTCAAAATATTTGTTCTTAAATTTTTATGTGTCAAAATGTAATTAATAAAATTTCAACAAACAACTAGATGTATTTAGCATCTCTCACTTGTCACTTTAAATAGACCCAATACTCAATTCAATTCAGTTTATTTATATAGCGCCAATTTACCACACATGTCATCTCAAGGCACTTTACAGTTCATCCAGATCATACAGTCAAATTTATTCAGTTTTCTATGTAAGGAAAACCAGTTGATTGCATCAGCTAATTGACTTGAAGACAATCCCTCCCCTCAAGCATGCTTGTAGCCACAGTGGAGAGGAAAACTCCCTTTAACAGGAAGAAACCCAGCAGAACCAGGCTCAGTGTGAGCGGCCATCTGCCGAGGCCGACTGGGGTTCAAGGAGACAGAAGCAGAGATACAGAAAGAAGCAGAGATACAAAAGAACTTTTCAAGCTGCTCCACAGGCAGCCCCATCCAGGAAACACACAGTCAGGCAGACGAGCTCCAAGCCAGCTCCAATGTCAGAGGATGAAAGAGAGCACATCCAGCCAGTCACAGTCAGAAAAACAGGACTACACTGAAAAATAGGCTGAGCTCAAACATCTATAAACAAAGCTGGCAGCAGCACAGCTGATATTTCCTTTCAGGATGGTTTTAGGAAAAGTTTCTTTTCAATAAAACTTTTCTAATATCCTGTTTCTCGCCTGCTCCATGGGGTTGGATGTCTCATTTGCAAGTGAGGATATGGAGGAGAGACGGATGTCCAGCAGCCTGTCCGTCAGTGAAAGTCACAGGGGAGAGGGTGTGCCTGAACTTGAAGGAGTGTGCATGTGTGCTGATTAATATAGAGAGGGCAGGGCAGTGCTCAGGCTGGGGCTGTCAGAAGGAGGCAGAGAGAGGACACTTCTATTCAGTGCCGCTCAGGGAAAAGTCTGCTGTAGGAGAGGGTAATGAGCCAGAAACGGGCTGAGAGACGAGAAGGCAAGACTAAGAGGAGGAGAGTCAGAAGAGGAGGTACAAGGACAGGGTGACACACTCCAACGCTGACCTCACACATACCCTTACCCCCTTCACTCAGCTTCACCTTACCATCCCTTTGCCACTCTCACAGGAAGCCAAGCACCACTACAATACTTATTTCTTCCTGTATTTTTTTCTTCTGCATATTTCTATTTTCTGTTCAGCTCTGCATCATATAGTTACCTAAAAATTACAGTTGTATGTGTTTCCAAGCACACAGTGGGTCAGGCATGCACACATTCTTCTTTTCATATACTGTACATGGGCTATTTCCATTGTAAAGGGTCACATGTACACTTTGCATAGCGTATGCGCCAAATCTAATTAACCTGAAAAACAGAAGCAGTTCATTTGAGATGAATGGATTACATTTCATGAGAGACAACCTCTGTTTAAGTAAGAATATACTGGGCTTTAGCAACATAAGGGGAAATTTTAATGTTTTATTGTACTTATAGTTTATTCAGTAGGCACAGGGACAGACAAAGGCTTCCAGAGCAGTATTGTAGCATTTAACTTTGATACAACTTGATTATTCATATCTTTGATAAATACAGTAAGTGATTAAATGTGATTCATTTTGAATTGAAAACTTATATTCAGCTATTTTAATAAACAATTATGAATTCATATTTTGCAGCAATTTAGGTATATATCACATCTTTTTATCTTTTTTTCAATCAGGCAGATAGTGGGTGTGGGAATGCCCTGCTAAAATAGGCAAATGGTCTGCAGCTGAGTTGCTGTGTAGCTTCACCAATCAGCTTTAGGGTCTGTTTCAAAAGATTTTCACCTATTTCCATGATGGACTGTTGTGGAATATTTCCAAATCATGGTCCATATTTTGTTACCATAGATGACTGGTAAATTAAGAACTTTTCATTTTGCCAACCAATAATGTAAAATATGAAAAAGAAAAACAGTTTAAAAAAGTTAAACAGTACAGTAAAGACAAAAAGACACATGCAATATAAAAACATCCCAGGTATAATTAAAAGACATATATTTGGGGTAAGGAGAAATGCAGCAATAAAAGAAAAAAGAAAACAGCAGCTAGAATATAGAAAGTTGCAGCAACTGCACCAGTAAACATTATTGCAAAAGCACTTACCTAGCTGTAAAGAAACTGATATTTGCCATTAATATATGTACAGATAAATGCATAATGAACAAAACACCTACTGATCTTGGGGAAGATAATTTCATTAAAGGAGGTACTGGTAGAAATTCGGCTCAGCAATGCTATTTTTCTAAAATTGATCTTCTTTTAATGATAAACTTATCCTGGTTTTACTGGATCTTTAGTCTTGCATTCGCTATTACCGCCACCATTTTTAAAATGTTTGTGGGTTCAACAGCGCTTTATGCAAACTTCTTTAGAGGGTTGAGCGCTGACGGAAACATATGTTTCAACAGGAAAGAAAAATAAAACCTTTTTCAGCTTTCAAAAACAGTTGATTGAAGAGTGGTGCAGCTAAAGTAAAGTAATTATAATTTCCTAACCAATTAATCCTCATATTAACAACCAAATTTTATTTTCATCCTCAAAAAATATGAGATCAAGACGGCTACTAGGGACTACTTTGTTGTTTTACTATCATAATGGCGCAAATAAGATGTACAGTAGATAGGATCTCTTCAAAACTTCATTCTCAGGCCCTTTATTTTATTTTTTTAACAAAATCATCATTTTCCCTCACAGAAGAAAGGACTACATGTCTTACAGTATCACCCAATGATAAAACGTGATGCTTTCTGTGTCGCTTATATAACCTTCTTTTCTATTATTAGTGAATATTCAGATTCCCCAGCAAAATGCCGCCAGACCTGGAAACAGACATCTCGCGCAAAAACTTAAGAATTACTGTTGAGATATGAATTATGGACTGACCTAATCTTTCACCCTGTCCTTACTCAGTTGTCCCTGGAGAGAACTCTTAAAACCATCTCCTTCATTTAAGGGATATTTAGGTTCCCTTGTCCCTCATTCTCTGGCGGGGACAAGATAAATTGACATGTAAAACTAAAGCAGAGTTAACCTGTATACAGAAATGGTGTGTTGTAATAAACTTGTGACCTGCTTTCTTTTTCCTTTTCATCATTTGCTCCACTGCCCCCAAGCGGCTTAAAAAGTTTTGGCAGAATTTCACCCCTGAATAGAAATTTTTCAAATCCTATTGGCTCGTTTGTTACAGAAAATGACTGTTTGAGCTCGTTAAGCATTTCAGCCAAAATGGTAACTATCAGGACAACAGAAAAGCCTTTTGCCTTTTTCAGAGTTGCCAGAAGGAAAGAGAACAAATACTCTCACACAGGTGGGGACTAACATGGCTAGTCACAGTTATGACACGGTCACAAAGTCAAGGCCATGTCATGCTTTGCCAGATTATTACCACACAGATAGAGTTTTGTTTTTTAGAGCTGCTTAGGTCCATGACTTGAATATGAGATCGAGCTGTGTAGAGAGGATGCATTCACCAAGGCTTATGAGCTATAGCTGGCCACAAGGGGTGAGGGGCAGGAAATAACATGAGCAATTTCATAAATGGAAGGGAGAGGCTGTGACTTCCTAAATTGTCTGTGAAAGACAGAGGGGGTGGGGGGGCGGCAAGTCAGAAGGAGATGGGGAAAGGAGACGACAGAGATAGAGAGAGAGATGGAGGGAGGTGAGAGTGACGCAAAGTGTGAAAGGGATGGAAGGGAGACGAGTGGAGGAGAGGGGGTTGGCGGTAAATGGATGTGAGAGGGAAAGGGAGGCAGGGACAAAGTGCGAAAGAGAGAGA